>BPLS01000479.1:62288-119921 GCA_019656275.1 Rhododendron kiyosumense | reverse complement strand
CTCTCTCTCTCTCTCTCTCTCTCTCTCTCTCTCTCTCTCTCTCTCTCTCTCAATTTAAGATTCTTTTACTTGAAAAGAGAGAGTTCGATCACCACCTCAAGCAAAAGTATTTGAGATTGGAGATTTGACTGGTGGTTAATTTCAAGGATCAAATAACCAATTATCAATAGTACGAATTGTTTTCTAAGAATTATATCCTTCAAAAGTTCATGAACGATACCACTGATAAAAAAAATTCAGGAGTTGCACTGAGTAGAAGGAGACAAGTGGGTGAAGTATAAAGTATCTAAACATCAAAACAAACAAGCATGAGTCTCCTTACCAGGGTTGCTCACTCTGACAGTCCTGAAATCAACATCATAAGGATTCTTCAAGAAAACCCTACGAGGATCAATACTTACAACCACTGCCTGCAGTACCAAAAAAATCAGCTGAATACGGATGCAATGAGCTGCAGAAAGAGGTGATTGTACCCTGTTCACAAGGTGTGCCTCTGTAGAGCATAATGTGTACCAGTATAACTTGGTGCATGCTTGGTTACAAACGAGGCAGCACCCATAAACGCCATCATGCAGTATGAAATATAAAGTGAGGTAGCCCAGTTACTTACTTCATCGACAGATCCTATATACATTCATCCAAGAGCTGGAGCTAGCAAATGCAATCTTAAAGTAGTTTTTTGCAATTTTAATACAAGTTCATTCCAGTGCTTGTTCATTATTTCACTTGTTCCTTTTGCCATTTAGTCAACCTTCAGAAATAGTGCTGTATCGCTGCATATGTTGTCCGTTATGATATGTAAGAACAACAAAGGTACTTAAAGTATGAGTAATAGTTTTTAACTGAACATATCTGTAGATAGCTCTTGTAAGTTGTCCTGGTGTAAATATTAAAATAGAAACTGCACTACTGTTCAAGCACTCTATTCTACCCTTTGCCATCCTCATCAAAGTTTATACAATTAGTCCATTGTTGCAGTTTGATTCAAGCTCTTTGTATTCTTTTGTCCTCACCATCTAAATAAGGTTGGCTAAACCAGTCTTCTTAATCTTTTGATTCCCTTCAAATCATTAAAAAAACATGATCTTTCATCAACTAAAGCCACATATTAGTTGCATGCTTTGAATTCTTTGAAACAAGAAAGTTTACCCTAAAAACATATCAGAAATACTTATAACAAAGTCAAAAGCAGGAAATGGCATGAACATCAAGGTATAAAGCGGCAATAGGTAATTTACCTGGTTACCATAGACTCTGGAAATCTGTTCTATGCTACTTTTCCCGGTCTTCACCTAGAAAATGAAGTTCACAAAAAATTACCAATAAAAACCTAAACAAACAAGTATACTGTTTTTGAAGATTCAACAAGAAATATTTCATACTCCTGATCTTATATATTCTTCAGCTGCATAAACTGCATCACTTCCAATAGAAACCTTATCAGCACCTGACCGGAAATATTCTGAAGCTACTTCCAAACTCGAGTAGTATCTATAACAGAAGACAATTAGACATTACTGTTCACTTATATCCCAAACCGTAACAATCAAAACTTCAAAGTCAGGTTTTTTGGTAAGTAAATACTTTATACTATGGAAATACCAAAGGTCCATATCAATACTTCATAGAGAGACTTCATTGACTGGGTAGTGGTGGATGTTGAGCTGCTTGATATACATTGTTGGGCCCATTTCTTAATAGCTTAAGCTTTTGGGACTACTGAATGGGTATGACGGATGATGTTGAGTAGCTTGATATACAATGTTGGGCCCCTTCCTAACAGCTTAAGCTTTTGGGACTACTGATTGGGTAGTGCTAAATGTTGTTGAGTAGCTTGATATACATTGTTGGGCCCATTTCTTTTTTATTTTTTTTGATAAGTAAATAAGTCTATTAGAAACCAGGCATTAAGGGAATGGCGCCCATATACAAATAAAGGATTGTTGGGCCCATTTCCTAACAACTTGAGCCTTTGGGACTACTGGTAACTTAACATGGTATCAGAGCTCAAATTGGGAGAGGTTTTGGGTTGAAGTCTCACTGTTTTCATTTGTTCCATGTTTGCATTCTGGTTCGCCCTTTCGTATTATGTTTCTCTCTACCTGTGTAAGTTTGCATATCCACACACGACAGTGTTGCAGGTGAGGGAGGATATTAAGTAGCTTGATATACATTCTTGGGCCTATTTCCTAACAGCTTAAGCTTTTGGGACTACTGCTATCTTAACAAGTGTAGCCTATTCTTCCCAAAGACCAAACTATCACGTCTCCAGACATAACATCAGCTATCAAAACTACAGCTCATTACACCTGCACAATGTAGAAAGCAAGAGAGAGCCAACAGTCAATTGCATAACTTTGGCTTAGCTCTTTAGGATTCCAGAATTCCCGAGGAAATATTTTGGATATTTTTCACTCAACAACAGCTTAAGCTTTTAGGACTACTGATTGCGTAGTAGTGGACTATGAAGTACCGACACCTCTAGAGGTCGAAGTATCGCAGTGTCGGACATGGGGACACGGCGGGGACACCTTGGGGACACGTACGAGACACGCCACGTGGCGTGTCCCATAATTTAATATAACTTTTTTGGGGGGACACAGTTAGGGACACTGATGGGGACATGGCAGGAGTCAAACTGTAATTTTGAGGGGCTAAACTGTAATTTTAAAAAAATTAGGGGTCAAATTGTAATTTTTAAAAAAAATTTGGGGCCAAATTGTAATTTTTTAAAAATTTCTGGGTGTCAAACTATAATTATTTATTTATAAATAAATATACATGTGGCGTGTCCCCCGCTGTGTCCGTGTCCCATTTTTTTAGAATTCCCGTGTCCGTGTCAGTGTCGGTATCCGTGTCCGTCCATCATAGGTGGTGGATGTCGTTAACTTTGGCTTAGCTTAATATACATGGTTGGGCCCATTTCCTAACAGATGTAGTCTATTCTTCCCAAAGACCAGACTATCAACTCTCCAGACAGAACATCGACTATCAAAACTACAGCTCATTACACCTGCATAGCTTTGGCTTAACTCTTCAGGATTTCAGATTTCCAAAGGAAATATTCTGGACATTCTTTTAGAACATCTAGAATATTCTGGATGTAGCCTATTGAATATTTCACTCAACTATCAAATGAGAGATATCGTTTGCAAATTTTTCCACATTTTATTCCAATTTTTGGAAAATATTCTTCGGTTCCTCTCTGACCACAAACGGTATACAACAGCAGCTACAGACAATCTTCTGATTACAGACACAAAATTCTCTTTCTTTTTCTCAATTAATAATCAGCGAGCTAATTTCTATCTCGTTCAATTCCTGCTAAGTGCTAACGATATCACTCGAAACTTGCATGGAGCAGCACAGGCAAAGAAAAGATGCTGCTGTGAGTTTGGAGTCATTGCGTAGCGGACCTTCCGTTCGCCATTCTATCAAACTATCCATTGTAGGTAATCTACCATCTGGGAGATACTAGACCGTTGAACCTTCGGAAGTTATCTTCCAGTTGGCTCTATTCAGTCTGAACAATGAAATTACCACACATGGCTAGTGTCCATACAAGCACAACCTTTCTTCTCGTGATCTTAGGAACTTATTAAGACAATCACTCAGGAAACAGAAATTATTAAGAGTACACCAAAAGTTACAGAAGAGCAGTCTAACTATACCTGCCACTGCCATCAGTGAAATCTCGGATACCACCTCCGACTGTTAATGGTACAAAAACTCTTTCTGATGTATACCTCAATACCTAAAAAGCAAACTAACAAAAAATTAGAAAAAGCAAGATTAAAGATGTGAAACTAAAAGAGATTCATGATTATATAGTATATAAGATTTATCTCTGACATTTACTACAAGTACCAGATGACAAACCTGCAGCATTGGCAAGTCGCCCAGAGGAAAGTCGCGGAAACCGGTAATATTCAAGAAACTAATCTGAAATGCAATGCTAAAGGTGAAACCTAAATATCATGGCTATTCGATATAAGATGAACAAGTTATTTTTCCAAAACAGGGCATACCTCATCAGCCCCATCTCTGTAGTACTTTCCAGCAAGATCCACTGGCTTGCCAAGGTTTCTCACCTTCGACAAAGAAGATGACACTAATCATTGACATATAGCTATTAAGTGCCCAAAAGCAATGGACATGATTATAATCCCATGCAAAAAGATAGTAACACACGCAAAAGCAGTGAAAAGAAAGGTGTGAAGATGGCAGGAGTTGAGATTGAAAGAACAAGCATGTTTGAGTCCTTTTCATCTTGTTTTTCTTTCTTTTTCTATTAGTTTTGGGTAGAACATTAAAAATTCAAATGTGTAGCACAGAAAACAAAATTATCAAGTTGAAATTAAACCCATTCAAACATATCACATGTTTACTGGTTTTTACACTTTGTGATACCTCATTCTCCTTCGTATTCTCTCTTACATCATATTGGTCTCCCTTGGTAACAACAAGATCACCTTCATCATTTGTCCTTACATCAAGACAAGCAATTACCTGACCAGAAGTACAATCCCTTAACATAGAGCCACAGAGGTCAACAGATCAAATGAACTAAAAGTATAAAATGGTAATAATAGCTAAATATGTCATAGCAGAAAGCACTGGTACTGTGTGAAGTGTGAACATTGTATGAATATTATTAAGGGGGAAATAGAAATACATAAGACTTTGAAGACAGCAATTGAAGTTAAAAGCTATGTGAAAGCTAGTCTTACCCTCTTAGCTAGTTTTGAAGCGTTCCCTACTTCTAGCACCTTCACACGAAGTTTTCTGTTTGTTAGATGGCCTCATAAAGAAGTTGAGAATAGAAGAGCATTCCTTAACTCAAGAGTTTCAAAGGCTACCTTTGTCGAGAAAGACTTTGGGTATAAGAACCTTCTCAATACAGAAAGACCAGTGTCTGTTTCATTCATGGTGAGGGTTATAAGCAAGTTGATACAAATTATGTCAACGTATAGGTCCGCACTGAAAGAGATAATAGTTGATTTACTGCAACAAACCCAAAATAGTACAAAACAGATCATGCAGAACCAACTGTCTTAGGCATATTAGTGCAAAACAAAATGCAGTAGGAAACCAAAACTATAAACA
Source organism: Rhododendron kiyosumense (assembly GCA_019656275.1). NCBI lineage: Eukaryota > Viridiplantae > Streptophyta > Magnoliopsida > Ericales > Ericaceae > Rhododendron > Rhododendron kiyosumense. Next base: position 114,815 of record BPLS01000479.1, on the reverse strand, counting down.
TAGAAAACAAAAAGGATACTGACATGGTTTTCTTCGGGGGTGGGGGATGCTTGTGCCTGACACTATAAAGGCACATTTGTGGGTATTTACAAGACAGACCCGCTTGATTTTAAATTTCAATCCATGTAATAAGAACAACAGCTTATTGTAGTGGTCATGTTCAGTCACTAGATATATTCTGTTTGCCAAACAAAGACTGTTCAATTGAAAAACAGAAATAAAAGCATCATGCCTCCACTCTTTTCTGGGTGAAACTGAACTGCATGTACATTTCCCCTTCTCACAGATGCTATGAAATTGTCGCCATAATTGCATGTAGATGAAACCCAATCTTTGTTGTCATCTGACTAAAAGGAAATATAAACAAACAACCTTAGATAAGTGACCCCAATAGTACGAAAGACAGACATGGTAGAATTTGGAATGGAAACAACTGGAAGAGAGAGAGAGAGAGAGAGAGAGAGAAGAGAGGACGTACTGGCATGGCACGGTAAGAATGAACGAAATAAACATGATTGTTTTGGATAGTATTCAAAAGTTCAGAGTTTTTCGTTAGTTGCAGAGCATTCCAACCAATATGTGGCACTCTTAAACCATTGGATGAGTCAAAACGCCCAACCACACCAGGAATCAAACCAAGACCATTAACTGTGAAAAAATTGCAAATCGACAAAAGAATGGTCAGAAAACAAGTCTAGTCAAATATGTTTTACATAGAACATCACAATATAGACAATCAGCTTGTCAAAATCAGTCAAGTAAATTTAACAAAGTCAACATTAGGTAACGGCCCATTGACAAAACAATTGTTTGAGAAACTTTCCTAACCAAAACCAAGTTAACCAACTGAGCCTTCAGTCCCAATCAATCGAGGTAGGCTACATGAATCTGTTTTCTCCATTGACCTATGTCAAGGGCATCGTGTTCCATTATGTCTGACAAACATCACTTCTTTTTTTTCACTACAACCTCTATAGTCAATTTTGATCTACCACTCCCCTTGTTGCTACCCTCTTCCAAAACCATATCAGTCCTCCTAACTACCGCATCTACTAAACTATGATAGACATGTCCAAACAACAATTATCTATTCTCTCTTATGTTATCTTATCTTACTTGTATGTTGTTTCTTAGTAGCCCAACACTCTATGTCGTATAACATGGATGGCCTTATAGCAATCTTCAACTTTACGAGTATCATGTGGTCGCATAACACTCCCGAAGCACTCCACCTCATTCTCCCCATACTAACAACTAAGCCCAAATTCTTAAAACCCACGCTTCTTGGGAATTTTTTATTTGGAGGGTCACTATATTGGCACTAGCACTTTAACTACAACTAAACTGACATTCCATTTTACTCATATTGATCCTAAATCCTTTTGACTCCAGTGTTTCTCTCCAAATTTCTAATTTAGTAGTTTCATCTACTAAGACAACATTCCCGCAAACAACATACACCATGTGTTGTCAAATATAACCACAGTCAGTCCAATTTACACTTGGTTTTTAAGTCCCTGTGCAACATTGAGGCATTGAAGCCTTAATTCCAGCCAGAGTACATTCCAGCAAACAACATACACCATGTGCCGTCAAGTATAACCACAGTCCAGTCCAATTTGTACTTGGTTTCAGTCCTTGTATAATATCGAGGCATTGAAGCCTTAATTCCAGCCAGAATACAGTAAGAAAATCGTTTCCAAATCAGGCGCAAGATCAATGACAACACTGTAGGATTCCTTTGCTAGATAGACTTCTTTTGTAAGAGAAAGAAAAGATTTTTAACATATGCAAAAAGGGATCCTTTGGGTTTAGTAGAGGGGTTTACGAGGAAGAGAAGACAAAGAGGGGAGATTAGGAACAATGACCACTTATTTGCAGTCATCCTTCTGTCAAAAATGCTACTAAGTAAAGTGGATAAAGGCTTCTGCTTATTTCTTTCTCTAATACGAGTAAGCATATGGCCAAACACAAGCTCATCAAGATGGAAAACACTCATCTATCAACGCATAAGGACTTCTAAGAACCTTTTTAAATATCTGTATATAACTCCATAGTGGTTACACACAATGAAGCGTTAAGGTTCCCTCCACGTACTTAACCTTCATAGTACTCTCCTCCAGTATCCTTTTATCTTTTACCAAATACGTACAATATGATGGCGATCACAACAAGAACTGAAAAAAACAGCAGGATCAATATATAAAGGTACATAATCTACCACAACCACAAGTACCAAACAAATCATAATGCATAAGTCCAACATCCAGGAGAGTAGAAAAAATAATGAGTAGATTACTGTACAGGCACTACATTATGATCACATTTTTCTATGCTTAAATTCCCAATAAAGGTGATGAACATAAAGTAAGAGGAATAACTAATGTCAAGGAGCTTATTTAATTGTGAAGAAAGGCATTAGAGAGCTACCTGGTCCATTCTCCTCACTTGACTCAAAAAGTAGTTGCAGTCCGAGACAAATGCCCAAAAACGGGCGATCATTCTCGATGTAAGTACATAAAGCTTCAGCCATCCTGGAAAAAAACCTTGCTATACATCATCTTTCCTATGAATTTAAGATTGTACGAATCCTTGCCAAAAGCTCCTACTTACATCAAAATCATGCTAACTCGTAGTAATCTTTATGATGCAAATTATCCACTATTACAACTTGTGCATACCGTGTTTGATTTCCTTGAACCATATGTGATTATCAATTAAGCAACAAAAGAAAGTTCAAAGAAACCATATAAAACAAGCTGGTATTCGAAATACTAACTGAAAACTGCCACCTATATCACATTTTGGTGGTATAAATTTACTTACCAAAAAAACACTGCCAGCTATATAGAATCAATAACGCGAAATAAAAGTCTTGCTTCTTGAAGCAACATGTGACTCATCACCGTAACTTCGTGCCAAACCATAAAGTTGAAGAACATGAAAATAAACAGCAAAAATGGTACTCACCTACAGTCTTTCGGAACACAAAACTCAAACAAGATCTTTCTATTGTTAGTACTGTAAAAACAAAAAAGGCAGCACCTGCAGTTTCAGATAAAGTGCTGCCATTGCCATTATCCCTACGTCAACCTCCTAATCATGCAACTGAGTTGCTAATCCTAACAAGTCCACTCTATAATCTTGCATTTTATTTTGCTTTAATGAAACGATCTAAGAACTCTGATGTTAAGCTTCACAAAGCCATGTGAGAGAAGGCAACAGAAATATGATTTTCTACTCTCTCTCTCTCTCTCTCTCCCCTTTCTGATCTGCAGAAAATTATATTATTCTTTCATAAGCTCAGGAACCAAAAGAAACAAAAAAATGATGCGGGAGTTGAAACAAAGCACAACCTTCCTTTTGAAATCATGAATTATTATGGAATAAAGATATTACCCACAAACCTTACCCCTTTTGGTTTAGCACATCCATGGCTGCAGCAAATGCCCCAACCCCAGGGAAAATGAGTCGTTCTGCATTGAGAATGTCTTTTGGCGATTGCACCTGTAAGAATAAAATTAAGGATTCTTATGTGTTGCTTAATTTCATTTGCATATTTTGGTTACCAACATCTTAACAAAGGGAGGCACACATCAAATGGATCAAATACGCAGAGCCATTTTTCCTGACTTGATTAGTGATTCCTGATTTCCTGGGTTCTGTCTCGTACGCCTGACATAATTTCATCCAGTGGTGGACGCAGGATATGTGCTCAATGGGGGCCCAAACTACGTGTATTCCAATAAATATATATTGCTAGTTTGCTACTTGGTAGGTCTGAGATTGTGTGTATGTAGCCGCTATTTAATTTACACAAGCAACCAAAAAACTAACTTAGAATTATAGGGGTTTTTTTGTGTGTGTGTGGATAAGTTAGAATCATTACGAAGTTTTTTTCCCCACAAATATATACGAATTTTAAGAATTCTTTTTCATTGAGGGACTTGCATGGGCCAACCTCATGAAACTTCGTCATATAAACTTAAAAAACTAATACAATCAAAAAGAACATTTGTAGTTGTGCAGGGGCCTGGCACCCCCTTCTGTCCACCCCTCGTTTCATCCCCTCACGCCCACCCTCCTTACGTCAATACATACATTTGCATCCAAGGTTTTCTTTCTCTTCCATTCTAATAAGTTCGGCGACAAAGCAAGAGGCTACAAAATCAGGAAAAGAAACACTTGAAAAAAGAGGTGAAAACAAAAAGATTACATCTTTGATGTCGAAGCCGAGCGAGCGGATCGCGTTCCTCACGCTTCGGACGTTGCCCGCTCCGTAGTCAAGCAGGGTCACCACTGCAAATTTCGAAAACCAAAAACAGTTGCAAGTTCAGTTACATAGCAGCAATAACGAGGCAGCACAAAAACACATACAATTTGAATGTATTCAGCTACAATAAGTATTGAGCAAATGTATATACCGGGATTGTTGTATACTCCGGCGGAGGCGCGGACGGAGAAAGTGGACGGCGGTTTGAGTTTGGGAGAGTTAGTGTTGGAGTCGTGGCGGAGGAAATGCAGGGATCGAGGAGCCGACGGAGGAGGAGGAGAAGGCTGTGGAGATGGGGCGGTTGTAGCCGCCAGGAAGTGTGAGGAACGCAAATTGGCCGCCTCCATTGACCCCGCCACTCTTCTCTCTGTTTCCCTCTACGAGAAAAACAAGATGGTAAATAGCTGAAATGCAATCTACGAGAGTCAAAATTAAGAGATTATCCTTTCCACCTGGGTGGGAAACCCCGGTTTCCACCGTTGCTATTTGTGGGTCCTACTATGCATTAGTATTTTGATAATCTGAACCGTTTATTTTATAAGAGTCACAAAAAAAGTATATCCAGTTATAAAATTAGCTAGATCAGAAATAGAAAAAGTATATCAAAAATTGAATTTTGGTTTGTAAAATAGATGGTTTGATTCTTTAAAGTAAAACTTTCCGTGACCGTCTATTTTTTACAAACCAAAATTCAATATTTTTGATATATATATATTTTTGATCAAACTAATTTTTTACGTTGATATAATTCTATGTTGCTCCTACAATATAAATAGTTTAGATTATTACAAATATTGCACGGTGAAGCTCACAATGGGTGGTGGAAACTAGGGACTTTCCACCTAAGGTGGAGAGAATTTAATCTCAAAAAAAAAGAAAAAAAAGATAGACGACTGCTTGTGAGTTGTTGACTAGTGAGTGCTAAATCAATGGGCTCAAGCCCATGCAAATATGAACAGTGAATGAGCCCAATTGTAATACAGCTAGAATGGGCCTATACAGCCCGTTTTCCTGTTGGAAACGCTTGGTTAACTAGCCCATCATTGGCATTGCCACTATAACAGCCCGTTTGTCGGACGGATAAGGTTCTAGGTAGATAAGGAAGAATAATGGATATGTTATAAGGGGGGATTATTAAAGGAGGTGGATAAGAGGGGGCACAGTTCAGTCCCGGATTGGTTTGGTTAACCGGTTTTCGGAATTTTTTGGAAACCCCTTCTATAGCTTGTTGGGTTATTTATTAACTTGACTCAATTATCATTTAGTTCATAAAATGGGTTAGCTAGGTTTTGAATCATTCTAACCCAATTCATAAAATGAATTTGGGTTCAATTTGTCTGGCCTAACCCAAAGTGCATCTCGTCTGATTGTGCTATTTTCAATACAACTACTATGTTCAACCCATAGAGTCCATGCCAGGTTTGAGAGATTATGCATACTATGTTAAACTCCTAGGAGCATAGTCGTACATAATTCAAGCTGGCCTAGACTCTCAAACAGTAGTATGAATTGGATAATTTGGACATTTAGAAAAGAAAATCGCTTGAAAAAGAAAAAGAAGTGAGAATCTATGTTTTCCTCTCTTCTTGTTGCCGTGTAGACATTGCGTTGTATTATTGACTCCTCAAAGCAAAGTTTTATTCCATGCCCAGGCATCTCGGTCGTGGAAAGTGTCAGTAATTCCTTAACTAAACCAAAAGTTTCTGAACGCAAAAAAAAGAACAGTTAGGAATCTAGCTAATATGAGTTCCAAGCAAAGCAACTGTCAAAACAACATACTACGTATATTCTTTCCTCATCCCCATTCTTGCTTTCCTCAATTAGACATTACCATTCCCCGCGAATTCATTCAGCTTGAGTCCTTTTTTTCCCGGGCATATCGGAAACATGATTCAGATTTTGTTTCCACTCGTTTTCCTTGAAATGGGTCTGATTCTAGCCCTTGTATTTGGAACACCCATAAGGAGATTATTGATCATGGGGTTGGATAGGGCAAAGCAAGGGAAGGGCCCATTGGTGGCGAAAACTGTTGCCGGAACCTTGTTTGTGGTGTTCATCTCAAGCTTATACAGTGTAATGGAGATCCAGAAACGTTCGATGGAAACTGGTTCACTTAATCCCACTGATCAGGTTCTTCAGGCATATAATCTGCTAGAGGCATCACTTATGGGTAACTTTTAATTCTATTCACTGTCTTTGCAAATTCATTTTACTTTTATCTGGATTAGAACAAGTTCGCCTGTTGGTACCCACATGCCTTTGCCAAAACTAATTTTTTGGTTTGCAATAGTAGTACAAGTTTCAGGACTCAAAAGCAGCAATGTTCTGCACTGATTTAGTGCCATTTTGGTACAATCCCAAATCAAGACGACTCGATTAAACTCATCTCATTTTCAATGCAAATCAAATAGTTCGGACTTTGGATGATGTGGTAGAAATGGCAATAGCCATCATCAAAGATGACATTGCCATTTTTTAGCATTAACACATGACAACGGGCATGGACTTGGGCTTCTAGGCCTGTTATTGCACCAAACCAACGTCACAAAAATGATCCAAAAAAATAAAAACCCATGTCACAAAAAAGTTCCACCTTATTTTAAAAAGATCGAGGGGCTGAGTGGTTGATCTGTTGGTTGTGTTTTCCCTTCCTTTTGCTCATTAAGCCCCTTATTCCAAAACCATATCTTTGGCTCATTCATTAAAATTCCAAGCACATTTGTGCTGCAGGATTCTCTCTTTTCCTTGGATTGATAATAGATCGACTGCACTACTATATCAAGGAGCTCAAACTACTGAAGAACAGTATGGAGGAAATTACGCAAGAACACAAGACAGGGGGGGTTATGCAAGAGAGATCATTGAAAGCTGAACAAGGAACAAAGCTGAAAGAGACAGACTCCAAACCAACAAAGCAGCTTTGAAGGGAGCAATCAAGAAGATATGGCAGCAATCAACAAAGCATCATGTACTATATATGTACATGATGGAAGCATAAGGGGTGTAATTAATTGATTCTCACTAAGGCATGAGAATTTTATGTTTAGTTCACTCTAATTGACAAGGAAAAAAGAAAAAAGAAATTGACATGTTATGTTGCTTGTAGTGATCATGCATGACTTTACTCCTGACTGAAAAATGACTTAATTTGTGGAAAGTATATATTCGATATGCCCTTGCCTCAACTTTGGATATTTGATACGCCCTCGTCTTGACATTTTTATCGTGTGTATATAATCCTCCATCCCTTACGCGATCTCTGAGAAAATCACCACTTTGCCCTCGAGAATTGAGATGGCTGTGCTACAACTAAAAGAAGTGGGGAAAAATAAGGGCATTGTTCGAGCAATTGATTATACGCCCTCGTCCCGACTTTTTTATAATGTGTATATAATCGTCCATCCCTTACGCGATCTCTGAGAAAATCACCATTTTGCGCTTGAGAATTGAGATGGCTGTGCTACAACTAAAAGAAGTGGGGAAAAATAAGGGCATTGTTAGAGCAATTGATAGAGCTAGACTTGGCACTTTGGTCCAATAATAGTGTTCCGATATAGTAGTAGTAGTAGTAGAATGTGTTAGGAGTATGACTTATCGCAGTATTAGATCTCTCCTCTTATTTAAACTTGATGTTATCAAACTAAGAAAACTTTCAATTTTCACAAGACGGCGATGACGCGAGAGGGTTGACATTTTATGGTAATATCAGCATACCCTTTCGTTAACCGTATGTATAGGCTAAGAGCGACTTGATAATGATATTCTCCATGCGTTGAGGGAAAGCACAAATCCTTGGAATAATATATTTATCCACTTAGTAACTTAAACTTGTATTTTAAATTAACAAAAAATTCATTTCGTCATAAAAATCGGCTAAGAGCATCAACACTGAAATCACCATATATTATTTTGGTTGAAATGTTGAGCAAAAGTCCGAAACGAAGGCTGCTCTAAACTCGCTAGAACGTCTCATATTTTAGAATATGAACCGTTTGGGCAACGTTCTAGCGAGTTTGTGCGCCGCCTTTTCAGACTTTTGCTCGGCGCGTTAATTAGTTGTTCATCAAGTATCCATTATTTTACCCTCTTTTAGTTTACTTTGCTCTTAATTAATAAAACTTGACCATCAGATAAGGAAATTATTGTGATATGTATGCTACAACTACTCGAAACAACTACAAGTTCTACAACCACTCATGAAACTGAAAACAAACATAGAAAATTTGAAAGCCATATTAAATTTAAAGTTTCAATTAGATTTAAAACTACGATAGTCTACACCATATGATCACTGTAATATTGTTGTTGGAGTATGATCGTTAAAAAAAATGACCATTCCAAAACTTGTCCCCGAGTGGGCGGGAAATTGGTCTCTAGAATTAGTCGAGGTGTGCATAAGTTGGCCGTACACTTGGTTATCATAAGAAATTAAATTTATTTTGATGGTATTATGTTAGACAGTTAAGAGTAAAGAGTCTGGTGGTGCAATGTCTCCATCTAAAGAAATGGCTAAGTAAATTAGAAAAAGCAATATTTCAGCTCTGATTTGATGTTAAAATATTTTAGGCTAGTTTGGATGATGCTTATCCATTTTGGTAGGTAAAGTCACTATGGCTACTAGTTTAATGTATTCATTCACAGCTAAGGAACCAACCTGCCGTCCTGTAACTACCCCCACACGTTTCAAATTTGGCCTGCAATTTTGTTGCAAGAGAGGACTTACCTACCGAGGGCCAAGGTTTTTTAAAAAAAATTATAGATGTACGAGTTAATTTACATGCACTTTGATTCAATAACTCTACAAATAACGATTGGGCAAATCTCAGGTTGTCTAATCAAAAGGTCCTCTGTCGACAATGAGAATTGAACATACAAACCTGAAAAAGTAGGATGTGCAGTCACTATCACGCTCTCACTCGACCAACCGTCGAGGTTTCAAGCGTGCTTAATTTTACCAAATCAAATTGCCAAGGGAGAGAGAGTGGACTATGTTTCCATTGAGAGAGTGGGGGACCCTGTATAAGTTGAACCTTTCCAGTTGCACGCCAAGTCTGAGATTTTCACACCACAAAAAAAGGTCTAAATGCACAGAGAGCAGTTGACCTGCTATTTATGCTATCAATGCACTTTATTCAAAGTCTCCTATATTCACACACACAAAAATGTCTTAACCCACAAAGGGTGGTTTTTGTTTGACTTGATGAGGTCTCCTCTTTATTCTAAGCCATGGCCCTCCAATCCAGAAAAGACTTACCAACCACATTCCTATGCATTTGAACTCAAATCAAGGCCTTAAGTGTTGGGGAGGGAATATCGTTACTTAAATTACTGTACTAACTTTTCTAAAGTTCAAACTTTCTTTTTCTAATGATCGAAAGTCTAGTCTAACTTATGTGCATATCGACTAATTTCGAGATTCTGAATAAATAAATGGGCAGACCCTCTCTCTAGTGGCCCCAACATTCGGAATGTTTAGTCTCCGCGAGTTCGAACATGCGAACTCATGTAGAACAAATTCTTATTTGTTTTCTCGTATCCACGTGGCCAAATTTGTTGGAGTTTTCAAAACTTTAAAAGTTGTTTAATAACGAGCTCTATTGGGAAAAGGGGCTATGTTTCTAGACTGGTGGCCCACAAATGAGCCCCCATTATCACCTCCGGAAGTGATTAACTTTATTCTCCTCACACGTCTTGTAATTGTTGTTGAAATGTGAAAGCAACTTCGAATTTGATCAATTGCCATGGATGGAAGGAATCTGAGAAAAGGAATAGTTTTCCGTGACTTTCACGATTTATTGAAAAAATCAAGTACTACGACTCTTTAAAAGTCAATTTCAAAAATATGGATGGATTACGACTTAGTTAATGTGAAATCTGGCTCAATTTTTGAAGTTTTTTTTAGCATAGCAATATATTAACGCCACTAAGCCGCCACCTTCGGTCTTTGAAGATGGCTCAAGGACGTCAAAGCGTGTACGTGCATGTGAAATTATCTACTATTTCATATGTGTTTTGAATGCATACAAATAGACTAAAACACACCACACCATAATAATTGATTTCATTTACTTGTGAAATCAGAAAATTAAAAAACACCTCTTTTTCAATAATAAAAAAAAAGTGAAGTTGTCTATTACTCCCTTATGTAATCAAAGCCAATATACAAGTTTTAAACAAATAATTACGTATCCTAAGTCTCTAGCACAATTATTCAATTTTGAAAACATAAATAGTTTCGGAGGCTTTTGTACTGACTGTTACACCAATAACACTATTTCCGGTAAGTAATCTACAAACACTATTATCTTCCAGTTTGTTTATTTATTCAATTGAGAGTTACACCTCAGTATTTCATATAAGTATTTAAATATTCTGTTTGAAAGACATAGTTTGTATCTTTCTTTGTTATATATTACTTTGTAACTAGCTCGACTATGTACAATGTAGACTAGTTGATGGAGTTGTCGAATATTGTAGTACATTGTAACTAGCTCGATTATGTACAATGTATACTAGTTGATGGAGTTGATGATACGTCCGTCTAGATACAAGCTATATCTTTAAAACAGAATAACTTAGGCTGTTAGTAATTGGCAATTGAAACTTTCTATTTGAAAACCATTAGTAATATTTTTTAGGACAATATTCCAAGAGATGAATGCCTTTGTCACTTCAGAGCTCGCTGGACTTTCCTATTTGCTCTGGATACGGACTTTCCTAGATATTAGTAACACTGTGTTTGGACCTTGAAAAAAGAAAATGAGAGAAAACTAGAAGGAGAAGGGGAGAGAAATTTTTTTGTGCACAATACTACTAGAATTTGTTAGTTTCTTCCCTCTTTCCCCCAAACCAAACAATGCTCAATGACAATGGGGATCAGTTGCAAACTCAAATATCTTGAGTTCAAAATTTGGCAATCTCTTGGAGCCAGGCTGTAAGGGTGAATTTTTTTGTGTTCTCCGAATCCCAGCGTACATGGTCTGTCTTTGACCGGACCGGAGGGAAGAATAGTCAAGCTGCGCGTAAGCTGGCCTAAACACCCCTGACCGGAAAAAAATGTGTGCGCCAAGTAATTGAAGGGAAACAGCTAAAAAAAAAGGTAAAATGAGAGAGGAAGAGAAAACTAAATTGAAGAAAGAACATAACTTCCATTAACTTTCTCTTTAAATCGAGAATTACAAGAACAATTACATTTTCATCATTTCCAAACGACAATAAAGAATCTGTTGAATCATAATTGCTATCGACACCGCCACCACCAATGGTGTCTGCAGAGATATCTGTCGAAAGATCCTCATTCATAGCAATGGTTGAACTGCCAACATCTTCCAAACCAACATCTGCAGAAAACATGTAATAATCCGCAGGAATTATTAACTCTCTGTCGTTCTGCTCCACAGTTATTGAACTCTCTTCAATGTCTTTGTTCCTAACTGTGACCCAATCTTCACCCCAATCCCAACTGGGCAAATCTGAACTAGTCAAGCTTGTAATCCTCCCCACCGGAGAATTGGAAGAGGAACTGACATGGGTCGAGTTCCGTTGATCTTCCGACTCCTCCACTGACTCCCAAAAACCCTGATCCAACACACTTACGGGAGAATCCCGAAGAGTAAATGTGCCCATAAGTTGACCCGGACACTCTGAGTTACTACCAAACACTTGCTCAAGGAAAGGGTGATCCATAAGTTGCTTAGCTGTCCACCTCTCTTTGCAATCTCTTTCCAAACACTTGCTCAAGAAATCCGTGGCCTCGTCGGAAAACCAAGCCGGGGGCTCCGGCACGTCGCCGGAAAACCCGATCCGGTAGAGAGTCGACACCGGGTTGTTCGACTCCGGCCAGGGGTGGGACCCAGTGGCCATCTCAATTATGGTGCACCCAAGAGCCCAAACGTCGGCCTCGAACCCCTGTCTCTCACCGCGGGCGACTTCCGGCGCCATGAACGCCGGTGTACCGGAGATCGCTGACGTTTCCTCCACCCTCTTGGCACAACCCAAATCAGCAATCTTGACACCATTTTCTCCGAGTAACAAATTCTCCCCCTTGATGTCGCAATGCACCAATCCGTTCAAATGAAGGTAGTCTAACCCAGTCAGGATTTGACGGGTGTATAACTGGATTGTCGATTCATCCAGCGATCCTCCTTCTTTCTTGATTTTATCTGAAATCGAGCCGCCGGGGATGTACTCCATGAAAAGATTGTACGTGGGATTGTTGAATTCAGACGTAATTTCGAAACCTTTGTACTGGACTAAATGGGGGGAGCTCAATTGAGAGAGAAATTGTTGCTCTTTTTGTAACAAGCTAGAGCGAGAGAGCTCGGCGGATTTGACAGCGAAGAGGTCACCGGCGGTGGAGGCGGCAACAGAGACGGTGGCGGAGCTGCCGCGGCCGATGGTGGGTCCCCTGCTCCACTCCATTTTTGGGTGAGAGCAGAGGAGAAAAAATGGTGGGTTTGAGTTTGGTAAGTTGGTTTGAACTTTGTGAGTTGGATGTGAAGTGTGGTGATGATATTTATATGCCCTTTTGCGTACAAGTGGGGAGAAAGATTCAAATCCGGCCAATAACGGCCTATGCATTACATGGACTATTTAATTTCTCTCTTTTGAACCTTTCATTTCATTTGATCATTTCTACTACTAATACATATGTTCGGACACAAATTTAATATGACATATATTTTAAAATAAATTTCACTTGCAATTCCGTGGCACAGCAATGTATGCATTGAGAAAGTGATGAAAATTGACACGGGCAGAGGCTCGACCGCGTAAAATGAGATAATCTGATACCCTAACTCTGATAACATATTAAATTTCTTAGATGGGTTTGTAGTGACTTTTAAACGAAAACACGAGTTACGTAAAACATATATGATACACTTGAAAACTATATTCATCGAAAGAATTTTAGACACAATTGTATTTAAATTTGTATTAAAAATCTCTTGGACGCATATTTTTTCTTTCTTTTTTTTTTCCCCTCTCCCTAAATTACATGAGGTGTGGGAGATCCACGTTGAAAGAGGATGGGGGGGTTGACAGGCTTGGCCGACTTTGGGCGGCGGTGGTGGTTTAAGCCTTGAATGGAAAAAGGGTTCACATGAGAGACAGAGGGAGAACGCGTAAGCACGTGCCTTAGATGTGCGACATCAGCGGGGACGTAATCAACCAAAAAGCAAAAGCATATGCTATTCAATAACTGAGAGCAGAAATTCTGAATAAACAAACAAATAAACTGAGCAGAGCAGATTCCCTCTTTAAAAAAAAAAAAGACACAGATATTTTACTAGTAAGGATTAATGAATTTAAATTCCCCTGGTTTTTCCAACTGCTGGATGTCCGGAGCAGCTTGTTCGCTCAATTCCAAGATCGGTTAGTTAACGAGTGAAATCCTCCTGTAGCACCAACGTTTGAAGAAGTGTTTGGCTTCCGTGAGATTCGAATATGCGACCTCGTAAAAAACAAACACTTATTTGTTTTCACATACCCATGTAGAGGGATTGTAGAAGTCTACTATTGAGGCGTGCTTTTTCATTTTAAAAAAAATCCAAGGCCAGAGTAATATTTTTTTTTTTTAAACTTTCACAGACATCATTGTAATGATTAGGAGGAGGAGGAAGGTTTGATGAGATCAATTAAGTAGCATGGCAACGACACTCCTTTAAATTATTGGCATTATTAGAATTGAGAAGTCCACTATTAATTCTAATTAAATGGTAGTACCTCTCACGCTAAGTGCTTGTGATTAGGATTATTCACATGGGTGGAATGAAATAGACCCGCAGATTAAGGTATTTCCATGTTGGTTGTCATGGCATAATAATAACGTACAAATGAACCAATAAATTAATATGTGATCCCAATTAGCAGTATAACCCATCTTCACTACCTCTTTTTGGTTAAGAAAAGTTATTGATTTCCTTCTAAGATTCTTTAGTGGTTGTTTCAAAAAGTTATAAGCATAGAAACTCTCTTTTTTCTTTTTAAATAATGTAGGGCGTTCCGGGTTATTTTTCGTGCACCTTAGACTAATCCCTAAAACCTTTCGATGCATAGCCTTTTTCATGCTTACAAGTGAGATGAGGTGGCTCCAAGAATCGTCGACAAATTAAGATAATCGAACCGGAGATCTTAGGAGAGGAAAAAGGCTATACAAATGGTGTGTTTCCGCTAATTTTTTGTGTGTTCATGCTTATGACAATAATTAAGTTGTTTTCGCTAAATAATATTCTAGTTGATGTGTGTGAGGAGAATGACTTGCCTAGAAAAACTTACCAAAAAAATATATACTTTAGTCCATTTAGTTTAAGGGAAAAAAACCCTAATATAATTTACCAAAAAAAATGAAGGCACCTAATATTAACTACCGAATAAATAATTGGCCCATTGATTAAGACATGAGAATCAAGGGTTCCATGCCTTTCAAATTTGAGACTCGAAACTTTCCAAGTGTTATGAGTTCGTGGAACGTCAGTCCGTGCCAAACTTTATTTCAATTTTAATCTAGCTCTCCACTAATAAGCGGTCAGATTGATCCTTGAGAGTCGAGAAATTAAGCCAATCTGGATACGTGTAATTTAGCCCGAACAAGTCACAATTTTGAGAAAAAAGTTTATACTAACGTCTTGATTGTGGTGTGAGAATGTAAGTACGTCATGCCTCCAACACCACGCATCTTGCAACCCACTTAAAGCCATTACTTTCTCTCACAATCAAAGGAGGGGGGGAGTAACGTACGTATCAACGCAAAGCATAAAACTACCAAAAGTAGCTGAGATGCTAATACTAATAATAACTTCTTCTGCTGAACATGACGGCGAAAAAAGTGTGGGAGCAGTAGTGGTGGACGGCAGCTCATGCATGCTTGATTTTGTCGGTATTTTGAAATTGAGATCTGGTTACAAAATCTGAATGCGTAAGTAGTACTGTAGTAGTAACAATCAAGTAAAGCCATTAAAGGTGCTTCTTTTAATTCTCTCTCTTCACACACATCTATCCGCCACCGCCAAATGATCCCCAAAGCCCAAAGGATGTTCTCCTGGCCGGCCTTTTTGCCTTTTGCCCCCCCTGTTTTGGGTGGAAAGTGAAACAGGGGATTCAGCATAATGTGTGCTTTTACATCGCCCACCTGGTAATTTTAGCTTTTATTACGTACAGTATATATCTCAACGTTATCGGGACCAAGTGATTATTCAGTGCTCTCCGACCGCCTTGTGGTGCTCCAATACGTACCCTTTTGTGCCTCACATCTCAGTGAGTTCCATATGCTCAGTAATGGGCCTCGCTTAAATGTGCGGTGGAGAAGAGGGTTGGAGCACCACGTGGCAGTGACTCAGAAATCAGGACTAGCTTATATATTCGTACAGATGAGCATTTTTTTAAGGACGAGTTTCATCGTCCACAAGCGAGAACCTTATTTAGAGTTAGGATAAGCTACGACAATGATCGGCCAAAATTGACACTCTCTTTGTCACGGATTGCTGGTCTCTTTTTTCCATTTCAGATCTTCATAAACAATTATTTATATCTTTTAGTTTATAACATTTTTAGTTTTGATATAGATCATATATTAATTTTATTGAACAAAATTTTCAACATCCCTTATAGATTTATAGACCATGAAATACAAATAATTTTTCCAAGTGGCACAAGTGCTAAAAAAAAACAAACAATTTGAGACGGAGAGATTGAGTGGTGTATTTAGGAGGTGTCGAACTTGAGACAAGAAAAAACTCCTAAATCTCGGAACTCGACCACCTAGCTATTCGACATGGTGTTGGAACAACGAGCAACTTTTTTCTGCCATGCACATAACAGTTGGCCGAAGCGTGATTCTTGTTGGCCGAATTTCTTTAATTCAGTTTGGCATGCAGTTATTTGTTAAGTACAGTATCGTCATTTCCTGAAAGCACGAAATCCGGAACGGGTTCAGTGCCATGCATCGCGGAAGTTGCAAGTTGTAGGGGTCTTTATCTTCTGTTAAGACACAAGACTCTTGCAAAATTGCGGTGAACTTGTTTTCAATAAAGGTTTTTACTTTTTATGAAAACTTTATTCATTATACCAGTTACATCGCAGTATATCAAAAACTAAGATATTATCTATTTTTTTCTCTTGAAAAGACAAAGATATTAATCGCACAAGGCACAAATCAGAATTTTTTGGTTTCATAAGCTAGTCGACATTTTAGTTGAGAGTGCAGAGGACATGGCTTAGTCCTGTGGGGGATCCCACCGAACCCATGACAGGGGTCGAAGCTAAGGTTTCATTGCGTGTAAAGAGTATGTTTAGACCCATCAAACGACGACTATGAAAGTTTGAACCCGAGTACTTATTAAGTCAAGTGCTTCAATTACTTGCCCATCTAAACTACAATTGAAAACCTAGTGCTTTTGTGGATGTTAGCATGAGTCATATAACCACTTTTTTTTTTTTTTAATGCTTATGAAAGAAATTCATATGGAATAACCACTTGGTGGCATTAGCGCAAGTCATACGAGGATGGTGGTACAAATGGCCCAAATCTGACAGGCAAACAAATGGCCCAAATAAAGGAGCCCATGATCTGGTTGCCTAAATTAGGGAAAATGACGATTAATGACGTATTTTGATAATTAATATCCACTAAAGACATGCTAAGAACATTTGTTAATATTAGCTGAAAATGTCTTTGGCAGATATTAATTATCAAAACACGTTCTTAACTGTCATTTTCCCCCTAAAATTAACACACATGGAATCTCCTGGTCTAGCTGGGCTGGGCCTAAGTTCCCTTCGCTGGCAATAGTGTGTCATAAGTCAGAACCAGGATGGGCTAGAGACTGGCCTCGAAAGTGTTTCATAAGTTAGAACCAGGATGGGCTAGAGACCGGGCAATCTCGTCGGGACTCAGTGCTCCTGGAGAAATACTCCAGGTGCTTTCCAAACTGTGCAGGCACACCAATGTCTGGAGAATAGATCTTTTACAACAGTGTTCCAAGAACAATGAATAACATTCTCTAGTCACCACAAGAAATAATACTTCTTTTTTTTTGGTGCCAATATTGTATACATCAGCGTGGGTGTTAATATGTTACTCAATAAGGGATTCAGAGACTGTCCATACCCCTAAACCTCAAATTTGCCTCTCATGGGGCTCAAACCTCCGCCTTCACTGTGGAGGGAGGGTGAAACAACCAACTTCACTAAAAAGAATTTCTCCAAGAAATAATTCAATTATACTTTTTGCAACGGGCGAATAGTGTCTTACGGTCACTAAAGCCCTTTTGCGACGGGGTTGCGATGGAGATGGATGGTGGCAATTTCTGGGGGGCGGCAAATACTTTATGTTACTCCATTTGGCTCAATTTAACGGTCTTTTTTAAAAGTTCGTGTCACTTTTCAATTAATTATAACTTGTAATCTATAATGTTTTATATGTGATTTTAAAAATATTGTATTATATACCTAATCGAGATCTATCAAACAAGATATATATTGGATATAAAATTTATTACCAACATAAAGATATAACTAATTTTTTGATACACTTTCACAAATTCAATGCACTTTTTTCGGATATCAATGCACTTTTTACTTATTATCCTACATCCTTCGGATATCAAAAATCTATCGTCCCCCCTCTGTCAGGGGGTCTGACACAATCACATGAAATTTCCCGTTTTATCTCCATTCACTTGCTTTCTCTCTCCTCCATTTCTCTATCTTTTATTTTATTTTTCTATAAAATTGTAAATACTAATAACTTTTTTTTCACCTATTTTTTTTAATAAATTTTAGATTTTTGAAATCTACTCAACGAAACCTATCAAACGAGCCTAATATTGATGGTGAAATAATGTAAAACGGAAAAATTATATTTTTGTAGTAGTTTAAACTGTCTAAAAATGTTGAAAAATTAAGTATTCCAAATTTCAATCCGTTTGAACCGTTGGAAAGATTTTAGTTTTCTGATAATTTTATCTTAAATGGTCATAATTAAATTTTGACTATAGGGCTCTCGTCGATGAACCTAAGAAAGTCGTAGAATCAAATATCTCTTAGGGTTAATCAACGAAAGCTCTAAAGTCAAAATTTAATTATGACTATTTAGGATAAAATGATCAGAAAAACAAAATCTTTCCACCGGTTCAAACGGATTAAAATTTGAAACACTTAATTTTTTAACCATATTTTTTAATATATAAACTGTTCGAAGAGGTTGAAATCACGTATTTTTAAAAAAAAATTTATATATTTGAAATCTATTCAACAAAACCTATCAAACAAGTCTAATATTGAATATGAAATAATGTGTTTAAATTGAATGATTTTTTTGGGCCCAATATATTATCCCTTTGTTTTTATTTTTTTATTCGTCATTTTTTTAAAACTTCTATATTTGAGTAATCACGCCCAACGTAGGAGCTGCTCTCCCCACAAAGAATATCATTCGCAATATCGTTCCCAACTGACCAATTATCCGAAAATAAAAAATTGTACTGATCCATAATGTTCTTTTATGAAACTCTCTCTAGACACTTTATCAATCAATAATAATCAAAAACTATCCAGTCCTAAGGCTTATAACTCTTTAAATATGATGCAAACCCTAACCCTACTAGGAAAAGGAAAAAAAACCAATGTCGGAAAGTTCCGAAATTATTACATATTCTGAAAATATAAGAAAAAATAAAACTTCTCTAACAAGAATGAACGTTATTGGACTTTCCTATCAAAAGTTATAAACAAAAAGATTACTTCCTAAATGGTCATAACTAAAATGATTAGAAATTTTTTCCCCTTTCCACCGGTTCAAACGAATTTAAATTTGAAACACATTTTTTAATCTCATTAGACAGTTTAAACTAAGAAAAAAATATAATTTTTCCGTTTTACATTATTTCTCCATCAATATTATGCTCGTTTGATAGGTTTCGTTGAGTAGATTTCAAAAACATTTAATTTTTTTAAAAAAAATACGTGAAAAAAAAGTTATTAACATTTAAAATTTTATAAAAAAAATCAAAAGAGGGAGAGAGAGGGACTGTTAGGGGAGGGAGAGAGAGAGAGAGAGCACGTGGGGATGGGGGGTAAAAGGGTCAGTCTTTGGAGTGTCAGACAGAGGGCCTGACAAGGGGGTGTGATTAGTAACCTCCCAAGACAATTGACACCCAAGCTCTCTGCCTGTATATATGAACATGTATATATTTGTCATTTGTGCCAGCAACTCACTTCGAATCCCCTGCTCCACGTTTTTATCAAAACAAATCATTTTTTTTCTACTCATCTACCAAACAGCCACAAATTAAAGTTCAACTATCATTTTATCCGTAAATGATTTTGTATAAAAATATTTTTCAATGTAGAATATTTTACGTCAAAACAAACAGAGCCTCAATGTAGAGACACAACAAAAATACAATTAAAATTCCAATCCAAAAATATACGCACAAAACCAACACAATTTTTACAGGCTGTCTGTTGATCGACAAATTTTACAGGCTGTTTATTTCTTTACATGAAATGAGAGAAAAAGGGCTAAAGGCCTGTATTTTACTTACATGAACGACAAAGATGGCGCTAATAGGCTCTAGTTCAGTTGGCATATCTCGAGATTCTTGGAGGCCAGAGTTTAAATTCCGTCGTAAGCGTTTGGGATTCAGAACTATGAAAAGCCTATGAAACTTCCTATGGATTAAACTTCTTAGAACGAAAAAGACGGCACCGCACTTGTCGAATATCTACAAAACTCGGGTTTGCATCATGCAAATACACGCCAAGAAATTGGTATCAGATTGGACGAAATTTTAAGCAAACAAGACGCCAAATCAAAACGGCACCTGATAGTCTGATTACCAATTTATTAGTGCGTAGCATTGCTGTTGCTACTAATATTATTGTGCGGACTCACGTTTCCCATAAGGGAAGCAATAGCCGCTACCAAAGCCGCCGTCAAATCCGGGTCCGCCGTGAGAGCCGCGGTCGCAGCGCTCATCATTTCCCGAGAGCTCTGAAGCCCACAGAATTTACTAGTCTGGTTGAACAAAGCCTGCTGGCCGAGGTTCTGTGGCCCAGAGGCCAGATTCTGGTTTGGGAAATGGATGTGGCCGAACGGGCCTTGTGGCGGTCTCGTGAAAAGCAAGGGGTTGGTAGTGCTGTTGGTGAGGTCTAACGTGATGGTGGGAAAAGGCGACGAGGCCGATATCGTTGTGAAGTGCGGGGTGGTGTACGGGAGGATTGGCGTGGCGTTGAGGAGCCCACCGTGGTGGTCTGAGCTGGAGGTTGAACCGGAGAGAAGCATTGAGGCAGCGGATGAGGTTGTCGATACCATTGCCATGGCGGCCGGAGGGAGGGGGTGGTTGTGGTTGCCTTCGTAGGTGGTTGTCAAGATGGTTCGGTCTTCTGCACACCTTTGCACCTGTTGGCATACCATATAGTGCTCGAGTTAGTTTGAGTGAAAACACTATGGTTGATTATTAATTACTCGATTATGAATATATTTTTTGTTCACGAGCGGAATCCGAAATTTTTTGGTCAAATTCCAATTTTTTTTTTTGAATAAAAACGAAAATAAGCTAATTTTTTTGTTTTTATTTAAAAAAAAATTGGATTTCAATCCTAATTTTTTACTTTTTCGATTCCTCTCATCACGACGAAGTAATAATTCTAAAAAAAAATTGACAAAAAACTAACAAATGTGAAAAAAATTGAACAAAAACAAAAAAAATCAACAATTTGGCTTATAATGCCAAACTAGGCCTTGGTACAATATCAAGAAACGAAGCTACAAACAGTACATAACATCAATAAGGTGACAAGTCTCCATTAGACTCCCTTAAAGTCAAAGATCTATATATTAACGTGGCCTAAAAGTTTCTAAAAATACTGCTTTAATTCACGACATTGTATTTGTAAAACTGTTTGAAAATTAAAAAAAAAAGATTTTGTTGTGGAAATAGGAATGTAGACGTACTTGCTTGCGGACTGAACAACCAAGTGCCATGGTGCAACGATAGTAAGCTCGAGGGCACGGGTTTCCTTTTGCCATCTTCTGCCCGTATTTTCTCCATTGGCATCCATCTGAGATCTGCGATGGATTAAGACGACTCATTTCATGCCCAAGTATTGTATTTTAAGGAATTTCTATAGCTAAGCAGAAATGCTATAACTATTTGCGATTAGCTAAAGCATTTCCGCTTAGCTGAGATGTACACAAAAACTTTAACATCTAGTTAATTTTTAGTTCTAGTAAAAAGTAGCATAAGAATTTTTTTTTTTTAAATTCGCCGTAGGCAAGTTAATTAAGTGAGGTAGATTAAAAAAACAAGTGCCGATACTGGTTCATCAGCTTGAATTCAGAATTTTTCAGTATTTAGCCGTTGGTTGCGCGTACCAACGGATTGATCCTTTGATTTTACCAAAACACGTGCATGATCCCCCCCAAAAAAACATCAGAAACTCGTCATGACGTTGTTAATAAAGCTCTCCAAGGGCTTGATCGATCAAAATATATCTAGAAGCTTAATTACCATAGGTGCCTCGGATCGTGCACGAACCGAGACACGGACTCTCCTCATCGCAGCCTGATCCGCAATCTGGTCGCTATCCTTGGAAGTATCAAGCTTAGGCGCTTTGTTTTGAACCCAATCTTGAGATGCAATTTCAGGGCTCTCTCCCCCTTCATGGCCGCGGTATGATCCACAACAACCGCGACTTGTTCTTTCCACCGGTTGCTCGTATTTTTCGGGAATGAATTGTCTAGCTACCATGGCTCCTCCAGACCTTTTCTCCTCTAGTACTATTCCATCTATCATCTATCCATACCAAGAAGAAAAATAAGTACTCCGGTAGCTATGGAGAATCATAACATGATGGAGAATTAATGTATTACGATGAAATAAAAATTAATGTTTTATTCAAACGTTACGGATTTATACGCAAAGGTTTTTGAATTTTGTGAACACGAGTTTTGTATAAATAGAGATGTTTAGTAGCACTATTGAACAAGTTCGGACCAATATTAAACTCTCTTCGGCCCATGAAGATTATTTGATCTACAAAATGGGAACTTAAAAAAAAATATCAAGAAAAATTCAAAAATTCATTTTTTTGATTAATTTGTTAACATAATATTAGGAAATATTATGTTGCCATATTTTCTAAGCTTTATTATTATATTTCCAGTTTAGGTAGATTATTATTTATGTTTCCTAGTTAGTTTAGGTTTTTTTATTATGCGTGTTTTCTTGTTATGCGTTTTGTAGCTTATATAAAGGTGTGCTAGGTTATAGTTTGAATACAATCAATAATACATCTTTCGTTTTTCTTAATATGGTATTAGAGTTATAAGATCTAGGCCTTGTGGAATTTTTGCTCTCTACGGATGGCCTATACTTTTTTTTTTTTTTTTGATCGGCAAAAGATGAAATTTTATTAAAAACGGGGAATAGGGGAAGGGAATCCAACAAAAAGTTGGATGAACACCACAAAGGCATAAGCCCGAAACACCTAAGGGTCTACAGGGCTTTTTGTTATTATGTTAACATCCCCCCTGATTAAAAGGACTCATTGATATTTCGTAACTAGTTGCAAAAAGTTTGGATTTTTTCCGACAAACATTTATTACTCTTACGTTCTCATTTTGCAGACCGGACAAATTTTTTTGGCACAGAGGTGTAGTGTATATATACTAATTAATTCGATGGAAGATTACCTGTCCTTGATCTTCTACTGTCTTGGTAATTCTCTCGATCTGTTGCTGCTGCTTCATTGATGCAATTTGCATCTGTAAGGTATAATAGTTGTTGTTCACATGATTAACCATGCTTCTCAACCTTTGATTTTCCGTTTTCATCCTATCAACCTCTGCTTGCAATACTGATAACTGCACCAATTTAGTACAAAAGAGTCCTAATTATATATATATATATATTTATATATTTGCGAATTAAGGAAAAACAAATATTCCTTGCAAATTTCGAAAATAATTAAACACCAAACCTTATTGCTTTGATTTCGCTTCTCTTTAATGTGAGGTGATGTTTCATTGTCCACCATGGATTTATCACTATTCGTTGGAGTGGTAAGAAGATTTAAATCAGTCTGTACGTAAGCAGCAAAACTCATCAGATGGCTAGGTACGATAGTCATCGATCGCAATTCATAGTATTTGTACAAAATTTTGGTTAGAAAATTGTAACGTCGATTCAAAAACATTAATACTCCGAAATATTCATGATTGGTGTTCTAGAATTTTTATGCCCAAATGTCATGAATTTTAGACAGAAGTTCAAAATTCATGATATTATAAATTTATATGCACAAACGTTATCATGTGGCGGTACCCAGCGCACATCCGAACCGTCCAAACATGTTTTAGACGGTTCAAATCCAAACGTACTATCTCTCCTCCTTAGCCAATCGACCACTCTCTTTCCTCTTTCTCTCTCTCCAAAATCCTGACTGTCCAAAACCCGTTTAGACAGCTTGGATATACACGTACGCTCGGGTACCACGTAGACTTTACCCTATTTACACCCAAAAACTATTTGGTTTTTCCTCCAAATATGAACAAAAAATTACTACAATATTTGTCTTCACCTATATATCCGGTTCACTTTAACCAAAACCAAAAGATTAATAAATAAATGAAACAGGAAACGAAGGAACTTACATCGATTTCGTATCCTGGTGGCATCCCCCGATTACGTGCTCTACTCTCTTTCTTGACATCAACCCATAAAGTTCTCTTGGAATTCAAGTGATTTTTGCTAGAGAAGAAATCCATCTCGTTGACAATCCGTTTTCCGCCGGACGTAACCGGAGAATAAACGTGATCGCGACGATCTCCCGCGTCGAGACTCTGATCGGAGGCGACGTCCATGATTTTTTGTTCCCTCCTTAAAAATAGTGTTTCAGGTCGAAGACTAGCTTAGTATATATGGAGCTAGATGAGTAGTATTTTGGTAGGGATATATAGGAGCTCAGTCCCACTCCTTAATTTCTTGTCCACAATAAATTCTATTATCTTAATTGGCTAGAGAGAGAGAGAGAGACAGCGAGAGATGTGTTAAAAGTCTTTGAACTTGTAGTAGAAGTCTTCTTGCAAGTTAAATTTGAGACTCGGAGTTTAATAAGGGGACTAAGACTAATGACCAAATAAGAAATGGAGTGATGGATACGCTATGGAAATAAGATTAGGGTTAGAGCCGGTATGAGGTAAGGCGGCGCATAGGACGGACACGAGTCACTTTTCAGAGAGACTTTTCCTGTGTATTCTAGTACGGGATTAGTTAACAAAATCATCGATGGAATTTAAATTTTCGAACGCGTATTCTGGCATAGATATTTTGTGTGTGGGTTCTGTACATCTGATAGAATCTGCGGCCATCAAATTAGTAGTATAATATATGTGTTTAAATTATATGTGCTAGGGGTTACTATAATTTGAAGTCTGACGTGACGCTTGCATGATCCCAAAGGACGTTGCTTCCTACTCCGCTGGATGGTCAAAACTTCCTACGTGGGACCCACAAAGAGTGGGCCCATCGGGCCGTTAAATTCATTGACCTTGTCCTTGGGTTACCACGTTGAATCCGCGGGCCAATCGGGGCGTTCAAAGAGAGAATTAGGTAGTGTCCCACATTTTTAAAAAGTAAATTTTTTTTTTTCAAATGAAGATAATTTTAAATTTAAATATAATAAAAATAAAAAATATTTTTTCAATTTTTCTTGTACCGTTTAAAAGATCTTAATGGGATCTATCAAATAAGATACATATTAATAGAAAAATTATTTGCATAAACACATGATTTTTGAACTTGAAATTACATTATTTTTCAAAAAAAAAATTTCACAAAAGTGGAACGGCCCCTTACGCATACCTCCTTTTGACACATAGTACTGCACGCTTTAGTCTTGTCTTGTCTTTTCTTTTCTTTTCTTTTCTCTTTATAACTGGATATTCGGATTAACTTACACCACTTTGATTAGTAATCGGGCAAATTCGTGTTTGGAATTAATAGAACGCATATGGGGTCGAACTCCAAAACAAAGGGTTCCTAAGTTTTCTTATCAATCATTCACTACTAACATATCAAATACCAACTCTAAGAGGTTCACAGTTCACACTCCCTCTTTTTTTAACAATTATCGTGCGTTCTCTTTCTCTCTTAAGGACTCCGAATTAAAAGATAGTACCTCATATTTGACATTTATCATGAACCAAATTCATTCTACATATATGTCGTTATTCATATTGCATCAACGTTGAATCGACTCCAACTTAGTGCATCAATTTCTACGCAGCAAGCATTGACAATGGGTTTTTTGTTTTTTGCCTTCGTTCTTTAGCCTTCAGACTTTTTCAACAGATTATTTTGCATTTGGGTTGACAAATTGAAGAATATTGCGATCAATCTTCTTGATATATATCAATACACGTACGTGTAGTTGACAGACATTCCAGCTGATATTTTAATACAACGGTAAATTTCAGATGGAATTCTGTAATGTGTGATAGGAGGACGGGGGTGTTCCAAATTACCTTCTTATTTTAAAAGTTCTCTTTTTCAATTTTTAAATTTAAATATAATGAAAATAAAAAATAAATTTTTGTGTGTTTATTTGAACTGTATAAAAGATCTCAATGAGATCTATCAAACAAGATCTATATTGATAGAAGAATTATTTGCATAAATACATAATTTTTTAACTTGAAATTACCTTCTTTTTAAAAAATACTTTTTGGAGAAACCAGAACACCATGCTCCGTTCCGGAACCAAAAATAAGTCCTTATTTTTTAATAAGGCAATTTCAAGCTCAAAAATTATGGGTTTATTAAAATCTAAAAATATGTAATATGGATCTTATTTAGAAGATCTCGATTAGATCTTTTATACAATACAAAAAAAATTTAAAAATTATTTTTTATTTACTTTATTTTTAAGTTTAAAAATATGAAATAAACTGCTTATTTTTTAGGAAGATTTTTGAAACGGGGCCTAATTCCAAAAATAGGTGCAGTAGGGCCTAATTTAACTGCCCACACTGTCAAAAACCATGATTTGGGTAGTATTTTTTACTCTAAGGGCCTGTTTGGATGAAGTAAAAAAGGAGGGGAAAAATAAGAGGGGGTATAAGAGAGGGGTCCACCCTTTTTCCCCCGTTTGGCAATCCAATTTTCCCCCATTATTTTTTACCCCCTTTTAGTTTTACCCAGTTTTAGGAATTTGCAGGTATTAATTTTGGGCTCCCCTTGAGCTCCCCAAAAATAATCCGGGTTTGGAGGGGTATTTTGTGGACAAAAATACCCCTCGTTATCCCCTTTCTCTGTCCACCATTCAACCAACTTCTACTCTCCATTCTACCCAAAATCATATTTTCCATTCAAATTTATACGAAGATTTCTTATTTAGTTTCAGGATCCTCTTCGGATACTTATTGAAAAGTTTTAGAGCTAAAAATCCATTATGACCATTTAAGATAAAATGATCAAAAAAATAAGATTTTCGCACCGGTTTAAACAGATTGAAAATTGGAGCACTTAATTTTTAACTATATTTTTTATAATATATAAACGGTGTAAAAAATTAAGTATTCCAAATTGCAATCCGTTTGAATCGGTGAAAAGATTTTAATTTTCTGATCATTTTATCTTAAATGGTCATAATTAAATTTTGACTCTATGGCTCTCGTTGATTAGCCCTAAGAAATATTTGATTTTACGACTTTTTTAGGACTAATCAACGAGAGCTCTAGAGTCAAAATTTAATCATAACCATTTAGGATAAATTGATCAGAAAATTAAAATCTTTCTACCGGTTCAAACGGATTGAAATTTGGAACACTTAATTTTTTTTTACAAAAATCGAATTTTATAAAAAAATTGTTTAATAATAATAGTAAATTAGTTAATTTGTTAGTAGAAATAAATATTACGGCTTAAATCATGAAAGAATAATTAAATTTGCAATTACATATAAAAATGTAATACATAATAATTTAGAGACTGCACAAGGGCAAAAGGGTCATTTGATAGCTTTTTATATCATCCACCCTCCTTATACCCCCTATTAATCCTCCATCCAAACAAAATATTATTTAATCTCTATTCTCTAAT
This sequence comes from Rhododendron kiyosumense, assembly GCA_019656275.1. NCBI lineage: Eukaryota > Viridiplantae > Streptophyta > Magnoliopsida > Ericales > Ericaceae > Rhododendron > Rhododendron kiyosumense. The sequence continues at coordinate 87,437 of BPLS01000479.1, read as the reverse complement.
ACCGCATCTAAACAACCTACTATTTAATCTCCCATCTATAAACATCACATCAATGTGGGCCATCCCTTATTAACTAATACCCCATACTATTTTATCCCCCCTTATTAACTAATACCCCCAATTTTTTCCCCGCGTCCAAACGGGCCCTAAAGACCTATCTAGTGGGCTGTACGCCGTACGATTACGTTCGATGGATTATTTTTTTTTGCCAATATTGCATGTATACATCAGCGGGGATTAGCATAATGTTAGTAGATTAGTCCACAAATAATTTCAGAGGCCTCCTACATAGGGAGAATAAGGAGATGCCGCCAACTGGGCTAGAATCCATTGGCTATGTTTGATGGATTCACCTTTGCCTTTTATTGATAACTTAAGTGTCCGGGTCAACTTTTTCATACCTTGACTAACTTAGGGGACCAATCTCATTGCTCATAGAGCAAAGCTTTGTATGGACTTGGCCCCAAAAAGAGTTGACAACATCTAAACAATTTCGAACCTAAAACTTCAGGAGGGTGCAAACCCCTAAGTCTCAAGTCTTGACTACTAGGCCAACCCCTTATGACTAATTCACCTCTTTCTCAAAAGAAAATGAATGGTCTACACTGACCAGCTAGTTGCTTAAAGATCGCCTGAGTTTCATAGCGTGCCCATCAAACTGAGTGCACTGTGCAACTCAATTTTCCAACCGCACAGAATCACATCCGTACTTTTTTCTTTTTTTTTTGCGCCAATATTGTATACCTTAGCGAGGGACGTTAGAGTTAGCACAAGAATATCCAAAGACTATTCATAGCTCTGACTCCAGAAATCCCACCCCTCGTGAGATTTGAACCTTCATCACTGCTAGGAGCTAGAAGAAGATGAGTTGGCGGCAAATGCATGGGTTTGGTATATGTGTGCTTTTATGGAAGGAGCTAGCTAGGTGTACATATATACATGTTAGGTAAGTGGACAAGTGTACCATGATTGGGTCTTATGGGAATTAAATAAAAGAAATGGGAGTCGGCAGCTTATGTCTTTATATGTTCATGAATTTAGTTTTATACTTATTATAATTAGAGAGCACTAGTCACAATAGAATTTAAGAGCATCAAACCGGCCCCTTCTTGGACTGGGTCTAAATTTTTTTTTTTGGACTGGATCTAAATGAGTTAATAACATCTGAAAGATTTTGAACTCGAGAGGATGCCTCCGGTTCATGCACGGTGCCACCGATATGTTATGGTCAACACCATTTGCCAACATTTTCCATATATCCACGAAGACTATACTCTACTAGCATCACGTGATGCAGATAATTGGGATACAGTTGAATTTTGTATCCAAGTAGGAGAGTGTCATTTTCACAGAGCCACTGTAAACAAGGTGTTCATGGAGTTGTTCAGTCTCGCTCGTTCATTTCGGTTTTGGACAGTTCAGATTTTAATGAAATTTTTCCTTAATCACAATCAATTATTACCGGTCATAATTGATTTTCAATCCAGATCGTCCAAAAACAATTTGGACGGTCGCGATTGAGCTCCGTAACCTCTGCTTTACAAAACAGTCGTAAAGAAGATTTTCTGTCCAAATAGAAATGATGACGGTACTTACATGTCAGTTAGTTTTGCATTAAAAAGTCTATTTTTTTATTTTTATTTTAAAAAAAATCGTATTTCTTAGTTTTGCGTCAAAATTTTTTAACTTATTGATTCGTTTCGACGAGAGAAATCATAAAATAAAAAAATTAATTTCAAACGTAATTTTTTTTTCTTTTTTGTAAAAATTTTTGAATTTCGATCATAAATATTTTATTTTTCTGATTTCTCTCTTCTCGACGAATCAATAAGTCATAAAAATTTGACGCAAAACTAAAAAAACAAGAAAATTTTTTCAATGAAGACAAAAATAAAAGACGAAGATATTTAACTTTTACATTTTAATCCAAAACTACCCGTCCTCAATTCCCAGCCTCCTGAGGATACCTGTATGGAAAAGTCTACCGAAGCTTCGGATTCAAACGGCTAGGAACCAAATCATGGCTGGAAAAAAAGGGTTGAGGGATGATACGGATGGGTTTATTATCTCAATATTTATCTTCTTCTTTATTAATTAATGGTCAAAAGAGTTGAAATTTAGGCATGGGGACCGTACGTGATCATTTTGTCATCATGCCGCCATATTACATTGATTGATTGATCATGAGACGAAACACTTGCACTTCCCATCACACCGTCACGGACTCACTCACGATTGAGTAATGTTACGCTATCCCATATGTATATGCATGCATCACATGTTGGGAATCGAACGTCACGTTCAATCCACACCGTCGCTACGTTATCTTGAAAATTTCAGATCCCGAAAATCACGCAGCAAACGAAAAAATTATGCGTGTGAAACGGAGATGAAAAAGACATACAAAAATTCGTGAAAAACTTCAACAACTGGAGGGAGCTACACCGGTCTATTACAATGAAGTATCTATTGAGTACAAATCTATTTTCTCCTCTTTGTTGGGAATCAAACCTCACGTTCAATCCACACCGTTGCTACGTTATCTTGAAAATTTCAGATCCCGAAAATCACGCAGCAAAAGAAAAAATTATGCATGTGAAACGGAAATGAAAAAGACATACAAAAATACGTGAAAAACTTCAGCAAGTGGAGGGAGCTACACTGGTCCACTACAATTAAGAATCTATTGAGTACAAATCTATTTTCTCCTCTTTGAGAACAATTTCCTCTAAAATTCTCTTAACCCTAATTAATTACGAAAAAAAAAAAAAAAAGAGGCTTTCCACCGTGCATCTCCAACATGACAATAACTAAACTGGTAATCTGCCCCGTTTTGTACCACGATCACGCAATGAGGATCACGAGGGCTTGTGGACATCGCGAACTTGGACATGTATATGCGTTTACTTTGAGGGAGTTCAAGTTTAATCCTCGTGAGAGGGTTGAATATATAGAAAAAAATGACTAGTAACTTTGGATGTCGTGAGATCGATCTTCGAGTAGAAGTCAACTCTGGGACGAGGTCACTTTGCAGACAAATCTCTTCCTGTTACCGACGACAAAGACATTTTATGATCATCAGACAGATAGGTTTAATCTGTAAACTTGGGCTGTGTTTGGGAGGAAACTGTAGGGGACGTGAGTTCCTCTTGCTATTTTGGGTCTTACCAGGAATGTATAGTACAGCCGGTAGTAACAGAGGATGTAGCTGAGATTGGATCGCCATGAACGGCAGACATCACAGCACCTTAAAAGATCAATCGGAAAAAAAACATTGAACTTTTTCGCTAATGGGCTCTAGCTCAGCTGACATCTCCTGGTTTTTCCCTTGTGGGAGTTAGGGTTTGAGTCCCGTGAGGACATTTGTGAGTTCAGAACTATGGACAAGTCTAGGGTTGTTAACGAGCCAAATCGAACTGAATATTAGAATAATCAGATTTGTTCATTAAGTTTTGTAGCAAACTTGAGTTCGAGCCGAACTCAATGAAAATTACGAATAGCCAAACTCGAACCAAGCTTGCCTAGGTTTGAAGTGAACTTGAACTTGTTCACGAGCCTTAACGACCCAATAATATCAAATTATGTAAAAGGGGTAAAATGGTAAAATTGACAAAAAGTCAATGTAATTATGATGTTCCCCTAAATTTTGGAAAAATCAACATAAACTCAACAAATTGGGACGGAGTGAGTAGTACTTAGTACTGTAATACGTTTGGTATAGAAATTCATTTTTTTTTAATTGGGTGTCTGGACTTGCTTACGAATTCTTGACTAATTGTGGGAGAACAATTCCATCGTTCACTAAAGGGGGTCCATTTAAAGTCAGAGCAAAGTTTTATATGGATTGACCACAAAGAAGTTGATAACATTTGAGAAGTTTCAAACATGAGACCTTAGGAGGGAACAACCCTCCAGTTTCAAGCCTTGACGGCTTGACCACCAAGCCAAAAAAAAAAAACTGATCAAGCCTAATGAAATTCAATTAAAGTGTTGGTGTAACTAATGTCCATTACTGCCCATTAGTTAAGTCTAATGAAATTCAATTAAAGTGTAACTAATGTCCATTACTGCCAGTAACTGCAGCCCATTGGTTAACCAGTCCAGATGTTTCTGTTAGCAAGAGTTGACACTTGACTGAGATATGTTAGACATTATGGTTGCTTGTGCATCTCACAATGTGGAAAATAATGGTTACAACTTGATCGAACGATAAAGAAAGCTATTATTAGACCTTTAAAATTGGCATTTCCCCTAGAATTCACATACAAAACAACAATAATTAAACTAGACTTTTATGGATCTAGACAGACCACGTTTTTTTTTTTGGTACACGAAATACAAGTGCAGGTATGATACTTCGTCACCTTTGCCAAGAAGAATTGCCCTGTCATACGACACCAATATCTGTAGGGGACTGAACCGCACCTACGTTGAGGCCAAAATTAAGGTCCCATCACGCGTGAGTAATGACGTTATGTTAGAAGTATATTTAGCTAGCCTCAATTAGGAGCTATGGAGACTTGAAGTCCAACCAAATCTGAGTTTCTAACTAGGAAACAAACTTTCATTGGTAGATATACCACGTTAAACAATTGACTGAGATATTGTCCTGGGTCGTGTGTGTTTTTATTTTAAGTCAAAGGACCGAAAAATTATTGGTTGGTGTTGAGACAACGCCACGTAGGCTCCGTTTGTTTTGATGTAAAACGTTTTACAATGTAAAATGTTTTCCATGTAAAATATTTTTTTAGAAAACAAACTTTAAACTTTTATTTTCCGGTGTTTGGTTGGCACTTGAAAATATTTTCAGAAATCAACAAAATAGTGTACAGAGAGAGATGGGGAGCTTAAACGATGGAGAGATATGAGATTATTAGAATTGAACATAAGTCAGGACTGAAAATCGAGGAAACTAAGCAATGCGAATTGCAGTAGAAGGCAGCGGGTTTATTTCGGAAAATAACTTACGGAAAATTTAAGTGTAAGTCATTTTCATCCAATTGATGGAAAATGTTTTACATGTAAAATGTTTTTCTTATTCTTTACACAACCAAACACCGAAAAATAGGTAAAATATTTTACCGAAAAAAATTTTACGTCCAAACAAACGGAGCCGTAGTGTCTCAACACTTTTCTTGACTGCATATTTCAACGGGGCCAAATACCGAGTCCATGAACCGTAAAAAATTGTGTAATAAATAAAGATGTTGGACACCATGTGACGGTACCCCAAAACCTCTCAATAATTATTCGGACGGCCCACAATAGCTCATTCGCTACGGGAATTCCGTCTCTTTCAAATAAACGGACCACAATGGGTCATTTGCTATGAGAATTCTGTATCGAAAAACCCTGCTTGAAATTTTTAGGGGTAAACAACTTTGACTAAAGTGGCAATAGGGATCAAGTGGCAATAGGAATGAGCTGTAAATACAAACGAGTTCAAAACTTGATAACCTCTTGGCCAAGCCGTAAGAGAAAAATTTCTTATAAACCAATAGTCGAGGTACACTTAAGCATGAAACATCTGTATGTTTATTGCCCGTGACCGCTTAATAGATGTGTCCCACCTTTCAACATCTTTCGTCATCATTGGAGAAGGAATCATCAGCCAAATAGAGGAAATATTACTGGGTGTCCTGGGACAAGGCCACACGGTGACCTATAACCCACAACCACCAAACAATTAGTGGAGTCAACGACAGTCTACCAACCCTAAATGATTGTGTGATAGTTAAAAGATCTTGGGGCACCACGTGGCCGTGCCAAAGATGACTGAATAGTTGCATGTTAACTTAGAGTTACAGTGATGAGGCTGAACTCCTTCCTTTGCTAGAGAGCCCTTGCATTGCTCATTGCAGTACACCATGATAGTCTTTAAAGGCAGTTTTCCAGTAATTTTCACGACAAAATAGATAATGAACATAAACGGCATTACTACAACAAAAAACTAAAAAAAACAAAGGGTGACGACACATTCATGCAATAGCAATAAAATTAAAATTAAGCATATAGCACAATTAGTTTGCTTCATATCAAGGATAACACAATCAATTACTAGAGAGTGCAAAATTTGAACAAGACTAGCAAGCTTACTGCAGACAGCCATAACAAAGCGCCGCTTGTGGAAAATACTCCATTCTCTCAATAAAACTCACAGTTCTTTACTTTCCTCACGCTCACAAGAATTTTGAGCCATGACAAAATCGAATTGGGTTTTGCACCCCAGCATGCCACCACCCCTATTTCACTACGACAGACAATAGCTGATTACAAATCAAACTCGAATAACTTCAATATGGTTAACCTCCACTTATTTACACAAGCCGATCTCAAACGAGGCCTTTCAATGTTGAACAAAACATTGTGCATTCTCATTCCCCACCTTCTAGCATGAAAACTCTAAAATCATCAGTGGTAGTAGTAACTGACAGACAGCTAACATGTGAAATGGGACAACAGCTTGTTGAGGTCAACATTATGAAAACACTCATTGAAAGCTAATATAAAAGAAAACAAAAATCAAATTTAAGACTTCCATTACAAATGCATTTAACTTACCGCTTACAAGTTTGCCATCAACATAGCCCGGATCTTGGCTCTGAGTTCATCAGAGACCTCAGTAGCTTCCAAGGGCTGAGAAGAAGCTCTACCAACTCGATAGGAACTTGATACATCCAGAGAAGCTTCCCTACTAACACCAGCAGCCACACTTCCTCTCGATTTGTCTGACATTTTTGAACTGATCTCTCCTTCCTCCAGCTCTTCTTCTGAATGAGATATCTTTTGATGCTTATTTGAACTGTCACGATGAATATGCTCCTCATCAGAGGAGCTCTCATGCTTGTTCTTGGAAGAAGAACGATGACCCTCCCTGTGCTTATGCCTGTCTCTATGGTGTCTTGAAGAACTATGAGATTTGTGCTTCTTCTTCCTTGAATGCTTTCGATTCCTTTCCTCTTCATAATCTTCTTCATCGTCTGATGAGCGATGTGACCGGTGCTTTTTCCTTGAGTGCTTGTGAACCCTTTCGTCTTCATAATCTTCTTCCTTATTGTCATCTTCTGATGAATGATAAGACCGGTGTTTTTTCCTAGAGTCCTTGTGATCCCTTTCGTCTTCATCATCTTCTTGCCGTAAAGAGCGATGAGACCGGTGCTTTCTCCTAGCGTACCTGTAATCCCTTTCCTCTTTATCTTCTTCTTCTTCGCCTTCTTCACGTGAAGATCGACGAGACCGGTGCTTATTCCTTGATTTCTTGCGATCCTTTTCTTTTTCTTCTATTATTTCTTCTACTTCATCTTCACTGTCGTCCTCTTCATCATCTTCTTGTAGTCCTCCTTCGTCTAGTGCAGACTTTGACCGGTATTTCCTCTTTGATCTCCTTTCCTGGTACTCGTCAGAATACTTCTCAAATTTCTCCTTTTTAGCTGAATTATTAGCATCAACAGGAACAGAAATGCCTTCTTTTTCTTTACCAGCAAGATTGAAAGCCAAATTACCAGAGGTAGATACCCCAGTGTCTTGCGGTTCTACTGATAAGCCACGCAATGGTTCAGTTTTTCCAGGTGCAGCTCCACTTTTCAACATGGCTACAAACTTTTTTGCCCGTTTTAGCCTCTCGGTCTTCAACCTCTGCTCTTTAGTCAAGTGTGCTTCCGAGGAGTCTGCCTCATTTGCCGCTTCAAGAGCTGCAGTCTTTGCAATATCCTTGGCAACTGGGCCAGGTGCAGTATTATCACCTGACTTTCGGATCTCACCTTCACTATTTTGACCATGACTGTCCCCATTTAATGATGTGGAGTTTGAAAAGAATCCGAAATTAGGGTTCTTAATGCCACGTGATGCAGCCTGAAGGATAGCTGCTGCTGCTGCTGCATCTACATTAACTCCAAACTGAGGCTGGGTTGTTTGGGAAGGTGGATCCTGCCCATCCTTCTTGGACTTCCCAATTACCATTCTAAACTTTTCTTTCCTATCAGCATCAAATGGAATGTCATTACCAGCAGATCCTGAGGACAAAGAATCACTTCCTTTGGATAACCGAGTTTTCTTGTCCAGCCCATTCATGACCGAATCATCCTTCTCAGAAATGAAGCTCTTGCCACTCAACTTCAACTGAAAATACAATAGAGAAACATAAATAAGAGAGTGGACATGAAGGAAATTATTGCAGCTCAGCAAATCCAGCTACAGGAAAGTCAAATATCCCCGGTACTCACGGAATGGATGATTAAGAAGAAAGAACTTATAATATAGCTGTGAATCACGTCATCAGACACAAAATGGTAACGTGCAAGCACAGAAAATCCTGGACAGCACAAAGTGCCTGATTTAGCTGCCAGACATAGGTGTACATTCAATTTATCAATATATAATGAGTACAACAAAAGGGAACCAATTTGCACTTAAGCAAGCAGCAAAATGAGAACAAACCACCGAAGTAACTGTTACTACTCAAGATTAAGATACACAAAAACTCGTTGACGTTAAACAGATTTTAAGATTAGATAGGCTGCAAAAAGTGTTCCTTGGTAAACAAACAAAGCTCGTGAGTCGTGAGATATAGTTGATTGTAAATTACACCTCATATTACACAAGAAAGAAAGGAGGAGCCAGACCACCAGTTTATTGACACGTGCAAGCTCAAAAATCTTAAACCCTACGAAGTTCTTTAATACAGTGAAACATTGAAACTTCAGGAGATGAGAATAAATACTGAGATGCAAGATGTTATGGAAATTCTTCGACTATGTTTAAGAAGACTCGTGAGAATATATTTAATAGTAAGAAAACATGTGAGAATTAATAGCATAATCTAAAGCCAAAACTCTCGGACAGAAAGAAGTTAGAAGATCAATCCTAACTTCCAAATAAACTTTTCAAACATCATTTCTTATCCCAAGATTGTCAGGTAGACACTGGGAAGCAGAATGGCACACACGTATATGAAGAGAAAACTACCTCTTGAGCTTTTTGGAGCACTTTAACATAGTAAGGGTGGTACTGGTTAGATGGCAGAAGGAATGGAAATCTCCCATGTTTGCTGTCTTGCTCAAGGAGTACTGCCTCAAACTGCTTCCCGTTTCTCACAATAAATTCAACAATCTTATCAACCAATTTTTTCAAATCAGAAGGCGGCTCCAAAATCAATTGTTCAGTCTGAGACATGTTAGAAACAGCAGAAGGCTGTGAAATATCCACAGTAGTCGAAAGTAAACCAGAAGTTTCGCCTTTTTTCGTGCTGTTTGTAGTTCCAGACTTGGGTGCACAAGTGAAAGAATTCCTTTTTGGAATTTGAAACTTTTCTTTGGAAACGCTTGAATGCTTGCCAAAAGCCTCATTTTTTCCATCTATATTTCTAGAGATATCAGTTTTCGCAAAACCAACAGAAACTGTTCCATCGCTAGCATCAAAAGTTTTCCCAGACAAAATTTCTTTAGATTCTGGGGCGACTTCGCCATCCTTATCTGCTCCATCCTCGTCCTCGCCTGACCCATAAACAGAACCCAGCAAAGAGAGAGCCCCAGCCACAACACCATCTGTCTGATTGCTCTCTGTATTACCTTTCTTCTCAGTTTCAGTTTTTCCATCAGTACTAGACAGCACAAGATCCTGATGATCAACAAGAAACCTAAAGTAGGCATGAAGATAATGATCAGGCATCAAGAAGCCAAATGAGGGGTTGTCTCCCTGTTTCACCCTCAGAACAATCTCTGACTGCCCACCATGTTTGCTGACAAATACTGCAGTCCTTGCAATTATCTGATGTACCTTCTCTGTTGGAGGCTGAACAAACAAACAAACAAAAAAAGAAGGCTTCTCTTTTAAAGGGGGAAATTTCATAGGACAGCAAAAATAACAGAAAAATAATACAAAACAGAATTCTTACTAGATAATATCAAGATAAACCCAATGAATCTGACATATATCTGGACACGATAAATCATCAAGCAACAAAACCTTACAACATCCCATTGCTCTCAAGCAGTTAAGGTTTTGCAGGTTAAAGTAAGCAAAATTCTACAATTCCTAATCCCACCTGCACAGCCCTTGATCATGACATCAAAAGGAAACAAGGTGCCCATGAATGGCAACCTTTAGGTCACAAGAACTCCACCCTGCTCCGAGCATCTGAAAACTTAGACATGGTGAGCCTTAGAATAACACACGCACCTTTAGACAATCATCATTTCGCCACATGGAGTAAGTATACTTAACAAATCAAATACACTATAGAGGTGCCAGCACAACGGACAAGGTTAAGAAAATCGAGAAGCATTTACTTACTAGGCTTTGAAGTAAACTTTCGGGAACAGGGAAGGGCGGACGAAAACCCAAATTCCCCTGTCCATCATCCGAGTTCTTCTGATCAGCCAAATCGTCAGTTTTTCCATAGGAAAAGGCAACATAATGATAGCCTCCTGCATCATCTGGTTTGGCTCCCTCATCTGTTTCTGCAAATAAAATGGAGATCCACAATTAACTCACTTACATATACTTGTATTAGCAGTAACAGTGTGAAAAGGTGCATAACAATTTGAAATTAATGTAGAAACCAATGGGAACCAAATATAAAACACTATAGTGAGGAAAAGATAATCTTACTTGGCACCGGGAGATGCAACTGTAGCAAACTAGAAGTTCTTCCTGCAAACTCGAAAATCTATTGCAAAGAATTATATACTATTATCATACATTAGAAACTAGTCTCCGTCTGCTAAGCCTTCCATAGGCCAGACAAACCCCCCAGAGTACAGAATACAACATTACCAAAATGCCGCTTTTACCCAACCAAATTTCATAAGGATGCCAACATGTACATTAGTAAGTTAAAGTTGCTGACACATGTTGGCTATCAAGGTTTCTTAGAACTAATGTCCTCCTGATGAAGGTCAATATGTTAATCCATATCTATCAAGAAAGATCTGAAAACTATTGAAGGGATACAAACTTCTCTTTCAATAATAACAACACTTATGCTCCGTTTGTTTAGATGAATTTTAATAATTTATGTTGTTTGGCAGCACATAATATGCCAAAAGCCATTTCGGCTCTGTTTGGAACTTGAGGAAAGAGAGGGAAAAGAAGAGAAAATAACTACGAAGGAAATCATAAGGAAAATTGACGAGGAATTGAGAGAATAGTTGAATTGGAATTTGAAAAATTTCCTTCGCTTTTTAAGAACCAAACAAGGGAAGGAGAACTTTTAAAATGTTCTCATCTTCTGCACTTCTTTCCCAAGTTCCAAACAGAGCCTAAATTTTACAACCTCAGCAGCAAAACAACTCACCATAGCAAATTCAGTAAGTCAACTCAGAACATCAATTGTGTCATGCATGAACCCAGGCTCTAGCCTCTAAGTACCAACCAAAGGATGAACATCACCCATTTCGCTTGTTTAAGCATATTGCCACTGATTGACTCACATTCTAAGACCTTCGCATAGACTGTTTAAAGTTTTATTTCCAGCAAGTCAATTTAAGTCCTGACTATTTGGTTTCCAGGTAATTACTTCAACATAAATCTATCCAATCCTTAACATGTGAAAGACCTACTCACTCGAACAAAAGCAAGACTGCAACCACAAATGAACACTCAGGTAATAATATATCAGTCCAACCGCAACAGACGGTTCTGTGACTCTGTCACATTCAAGACAAGGGAAAGAACAGTTCATACAACTTTTATAAACTAATACATTTTAGCAAGAAAAAGTATGTATTCTATTGTCTTCACTTAGCAATTGCAGAACAGATAAATTTCAATTATTTTCCTTGGAACATAAATGTCCTGACTCCTGATAAACAACACTACACCAGTAGTAACCATATCACTCAAGTGCAATTCAAGTAATCTGTCCTCAACTCCTCGTCCAACATAAATAGAGATCTTAACAATAAGGATAGGGGTGATAAACGAGCCCAATGAGCCGAGCAGTTAGTTGTTCAAGCTTGATTTGAAAACTTAACGAGCTTCAAACCATGTTCAAGCTTAGCTTGTTTATGAGATGAGTTGATCCCCAAGCTTTAATTGAGCCGACCACGAGCCAATCCCAAAAAGCCTAAATTTTTCATACATATGCGGGGCTCTCTGTTTTCTAGGGTAGATAATCTATCGTGTTTCATTTGGATAGTGAGTACTTTTCATAATAATTAGTCAAGTCAAGAATAATTATTAACATGAAGGAGCTTGCTAGTTGCTAGGATGGCATGGTAAGCCAAGCTGACTAATAACTTGTTCAAGCTTGGTTTGAAAACTTGGTGAGCTAAAAAAAAATATTCAAGCTCGGTTTGTCTATAAAGCAAACCAATCTAGAATGAGCTTTAAACGAACTAATACGATCTCAAACTCAACTAGCTTGGTTCATTTATCGGCCTTAATTAAGAAGCAGTCAGCCAAGTAAAAAATAATACTCCAATCAATATGGAGGAACTTGCTAGGATGGCTTGGTTTGTTCGAGCTTGGTTTAAAAACTTAACTAGCTTTAAAAAAATGTTCAAGCTTGGTTTGTTTATATAGCAAACTGATATAGAACGAGCTTGATATAGAACGAACTTTTAACGAACAAATATGAGCTCAAACTCGAGTAGCTTGGTTCGTCTATCGGCCTTAATTAGGGAGCAGTCAGCCAAAGTACAGGGGGAAAATAGCAATAAAATATGTACAGAAACATAAACCGACACTGATAATTCATAATATACCTTGTTCGTCGGATGGCAGCGGGAGATCGATGAATCGTTCGTGATCGAGCTCGGATTCAATGGAAGAGGCGGAAGGGGGAGGAGAGTGCTGAGTCTGCTGAGGGTTGCGCCGCCGCCTGGGCGGCGGAGGGCTAGAGAGGAGGTGTCGGACGTCGTAGCGGTCGATGAGGAGAGAGTTCCAGTCGACGAGGGCATCGGTGGAGTTGACGAACGACGCCGTCGCGTCGTCGTCGAAGAGGAGGGCGTGGCGCCCCACTACTTCCAGATCCATTTCTTTGATACGGATCGATTGTTGACCTAACCTACACGTGTTTGCGTATTGTATGGGGAGTATTCGAAGAAACCCTAGAGGAAGAAATGGCAGAGAGAGAGAGAGAGAGAGGGAGAAGAGATGCTGGCCTCGGCGCAGAGGACGAAGTTATTTTTCCCTATTTCGTTTTTGCCTTTTGATTTATGGAATTTGGATTGGAGCCCCCTTAGTTGTAGTTATCTTTTGGGTTTTTTTTTTGGCTTATTTGAGAATCAATAATGAATAAACAAAGTTAGAGGAGATGAGTTATTTATTTGCTTATTTAATAGGACTTTGATATTAGTTACTTGAAATAAATAAAATAAACAAAGTTGAAGCCAAATAGTAATTTTTACTTGTATTTTCTTAGGTTGTTGCTCATATACATTCTAATATTTTTTGAAATGAAAAGAATCACAGCAACCCTTTTACTTAATACGTAGTCTTACTAAATATTATTCGAAACTTATTCTTGCAAAAAAATCATAACAATCAATTTATAGATTGAGAAAATGATATTTAAAAATCGGTGAGAAGTTAATTACATAATAAAAATTTCGAAGGAATATGACAAGGTTTTGGTGGAACTGAGGAGTTAAAATCTAATGAAAATTGAGGAGACCAGAGTTGCGTGGATTTAGATATGAAAATGAAGGTTTTCCTTAGAAATGAATAATGAAAATTCCGAAAGATAAATATTTTCAATCTCCATTTTATGATTTCGGTTTGAAATGCTCTTATGGTCTTTTCCATTTACTTTTATGTGAATTTCTAAGGTCTAAAACCTGGTTATGGATCAATTGCTCTAACTCAGAGCTGTTCGCAAGTGGGCGGTAAGATTGATTACAAAATTAGTCGATATGCATTTCGACGTCTCTGTACACCAGAGATAAAAAAAAAATCCTTGAAACATAACAGGGCCTTATCAACCACAAACTTCCTCAGTTGGATTATAAGCCCATTTATACGGAGTAATTGCTCCGAATCAAGGTTTTTCACAAGTGAGCAGCGAAATTGATATTAGAATTAATTAATGTGCTTATAAAAAAATTCCTTTGGCTCTGTTTGGAACTTAAGGAAAGGAAAGGAAAAAAAAAGGGAAGGAAAATGAGAGGAAAAATTTACTATTCACCACACTCAAAATCTTTATTTTCTTCTCTCTTTCCCTACAACCAAACAATAGGAGGGAAAATTCTTTTATTTTCCTTTCCTTTCCTTTCTTTTCCTTAAGTTCCAAACAGAGCCTTAATTTAAAATGTCAAATAACGTTAACTACCAACCACAAACTTCCCCAGTTGGATTATTATAACGAGCGATCCGAACGACGAATCGGAAAAAACTCGGACAGATAAGTGAGGCGGAGAGAAATCAAAGAATGGTGATGGCTGCTCCCGCCTTGGAGGGTGCGGCCGTGACGGCCCTGCGGGCGGTGCTCCACCGAGTCCGTCAGGCAGCGGAGAAATCCGGCCGCAGGGCCGATGACGTGAGGGTGGTGGCAGTGAGCAAGACCAAACCCATCTCTCTCATCAACCAAGTCTACGACGCAGGTCATCGCTGCTTCGGCGAGAACTATGTCCAAGAGATTATCGACAAAGCACCTCAGGTCATCTCTCTCTCTCTCTCTCTCTCTCTCTCTCTCTCTCTCTCTCTCTCTATGCATATACACTAGACAGTCGAGCAAACACGATGCGGGTGCAAATCTTGTTATGCAAAAAATGAAAAGAGAAAAATACTATATCTAATTTTGGTTAATCTGCAATGGAATTTGGGATGTGAAAGTAGAAAGGATAGGAGAAAAGAATTTGGGTGGCATTTTTTTACCTTCCTTTCTTGGCAGTTTTTTAGGCAGTTTAAGGGTAGTTTGGATAAAAAAAGGGTGAGCCAGCCTCAAAGCCTCAAAACTGATGTTCATGTTGGAAGATATGTTTACTTTTTCTGATAAAATCAGTAATATGAAGGCATTAACAAAAAAATGCAAAACCTGGAAATGATGGAATCAAAATGGTGATCAAGGCGAGTGTGGCACTTCGTTAGAATTGAGATTTTGGGGACCGGGAAATGACTTATATTTGGATTGTTGAACGTTTTGCAGCTTCCTGAGGACATTGAGTGGCATTTTGTTGGGCATTTGCAGAGCAATAAAGTGAAATCCCTACTGGGTATCCATCTCTTTCGATGTTTCAGTAGTGCTCCTTTTATTGCATGAATACTTCTCAATTGCTTCCCCGAGCATACCCATTTCGGTTGTAGTCAAAAGACGAAATGGAAAATGATAATGCACCCGCACTTATACTCCCCACGTGTCTGGCGTCTCTTGTCCTAAATCCAGGTGCCTTTCAACTAATGCCCATGAATTGGGCAGCTCTTTTGCTTCAGTCTTGAATTTGACAGGGTTCCAATGCCACGTTATTCACATATTCCAATTTTTTTGGTCAGAACCATATATCTGAGTTTTCACCACACAAGTGCACGCGTGTGTTGGGAAAAATATAAAATCTCCCCCAATCCCTGATTTGTGGTGTCATGCATTTTGCTTTATCTGTTCTCCATTTTCATGAAGGATGGTGCATAATATCAAGGTCTGAAGGCTTTACTTTCCCTATGCAGCTGCAGTCCCTAGTCTTGCAATGGTTGAGGGTGTAGATAATGAGAAGGTAATAATTCCATCCCTTTACTTGTTTAGGAAGGCAAAAATTTGATGCTCTTTCAATGAGAATTGATCCGTTTACAGCTTGCAAATCATCTTGATCGCACGGTCTCAACCCTTGGAAGAAAGCCTTTGAGTGTCTTAGTCCAAGTAAACACAAGTGGAGAAGAATGTAAGTACGATGAAGTAATTTCACTGCTTTTTACGCAAAGTTATCATGGAAATATTATTAGCTGAAAGTCAGATGAAGAATTGGGATCACCTGATTTCCTCTTATGTAACGTTTGTGGTTTCTGGATTATCTTCTTATGATTATAATCTCAACAAAACCAATTGCATGACAGGAATGCTGTTTCCAATTAGATTTTGGAAGGACAGAGTTCTGACATGTACCAACTTACTTATGAGCCATGAGGTCATGCAACCCTGTAGCTGCTTTTCCTGCTACTTACTCGTCAGATGTGTCACCCTGTCTTGTTTTCTAAAAACTACTGAATTTAGACTTTGGCCAATGGTGCTTAATTGCCTAATGAGTGTGAGACAAAAGAATTGTTGTTTGTTTCAGATAGATTGCATGCTTGCCTCAACCATCTGGCATTGACAGAGTGTTTTCGTTATTCTAGTGCTTATTGGTTCCTTTTCAGCACAGACTCAAGAGTTCCTTTCAACGGCACAAATTGAGCACCAATTAATCATTGCGCTATAATTGCAGCAAAATCTGGTGTTGATCCATCACGCTGTGTAGAGCTTGTGAAGCACGTTAAGCTTGGTTGCCCGAACCTTCAGTTCTCTGGCTTAATGACAATAGGGATGCCTGACTATTCATCAACTCCGGAAAACTTCAGGGTAATAACTTCTCCTGTTCTGAAGTTTTCAGAAACCTTGTAATATAAAGGCTATTTGATCACAGGGAATCTGTATCTTCCATAGAGAGAATGTTGATGCTCGTGGTGCATATATGTAAACTTGAAACTAGGAAGAAGTTGCCCTACAAGCTATTTTCATTCACCTGTGGTGTTAGAATAACCTATTGTTGCATTATACTAGTTTGTTTTCCCATAAGTTTTGTATGCTCTAGCTCTCGTTTTCCATCTGTTCAATTGGTTAGATTGCTTTCTGAGGATCAGTCTGTGTCGTGATTCAACAGACCCTATCAAACTGTAGAACTGAGGTGTGCAAGGCCCTTGGAATGGCAGAGAACCAATGTGAGCTGTCAATGGGCATGTCCAGTGACTTTGAGCAAGCGGTAAGTGGTATATGGTAAATTGAGGTGGAACTTTTCTGTTATAATGGATGTGAATTTAGTTCTTCCTTCAACCTAATTACACAAGGGTGGTGGGTTCCAATACAAAGTACTCACGATCATGAGAAATGATGTATGCATGTTGGATTCGATTACCATGGTGGTCTCTTGTTGTTGGTGCTGGAGTTATTCTCAGAAAAATATACATTCTCTAGCCACTGGAAAGTTCATATTGCTGAAGATGACTGCTGGTAGAAATTAAAGAAACTCTTGCATCTCTATCAATATTTCTTTTGGAGAAAGTCATGAATTTTCTTGCACTTAGGCAAGGTCTTTGAAACTCTTTCTAATGGATTTGTATCTCTCTTTTGGAGTCAAGGATCAAAAAAGTTTTCGCTGACAGCTGCGTTTTCTGATGCTGCAGATTGAAATGGGCAGTACAAATGTGAGAATTGGATCAACCATATTTGGACCAAGAGATTACACCAGGAAAAAGTAGTAGTCTTTGTGTAATGTGTATGTGTATCATTGTATCTAGCTCCTGCCTTGAACCTGGCAACACACCTCATGTAAGTTTAATTGATAGGTCCTAGCAACACCGGACGCCTCTTCTTTCCATCATCAAGCCAAGTACAGATTCAACTGTGAAGAAAATGATATTATTTGTACACATTTTATCAGGATCCAATATTTAGGAGGATTCCATTCGTATATAAAGGTTGAGTGTACTGTAACTGTAGGTATCACAGTTTGCGAGTTTATCCTCATTCGGGATAGTTGTTTCAGAAAAGTTATATTTGGCATATGAAAAACTAAAATCTCAATTAGAGATCTTTTCTTTTTTTCTTTTCCTTCTTTTCGAATGGCCAAAACTTCTCGATTGGAGATCTTACCATGGCTAATAAAATATTACACTGCAATGCCAAGTGAAAATGAACTGCATGCCATGTTTCAGTATCAACTGTTAAGTTTTGTTACGTAATGGCAGTGCGGTGCTGCGTGGCCTTCAGAAATTAGTCTTGAACACCTAAATTCTGGTAGTTAATATCACACTTTTTTTTTCCAGAGTTAATGTCACGCTGGACATCTAGTTTCTAGAATTTGATTTCAAAAGCATCTTTCGAAGGGAGCATGAGCACATATATAGTTGAGCGTGTTATTCATCGGTCAAGAGTAACAATCTCAATTTTTGATATTCGTAAGGAACTAAATATGTACTTTGGTTTAAGTGCTCATATGGTAACAAAATGGCAAGTACCCTACTACTTTTCTGCCTCTTTTTTTTTTTTTTTAATATCATACAATGCGTGTTTTCCAAGGCATAAGATACAGCAGTACTTCTTCAGAATAACTATTTATCAAGAGTACCGTTCTCGTCGTTTTGTTTTTTATGGAGTAAATAACAAAAACAAGCTGTAAATTGTGAGCATAAAATCTATGGAGCCCAAAAATAGATAGAACGTGAGGGCCCACTGACGCAGCGGAATTCACGAGAGATTAGTTAGCGTACTAATCCAAACGAGATAATCAACCCGTCGCAACGAGCAATTCTTGCGCACAAGAATGAAAGAGAAATTCTCTGCAATTTTATTAATCAAAAAGCTGCATAAACCCTAAGTTACAAACCTATTTATAAGCAAAACCCTAGAAACCCTAAAAATAAGCTTGGAAAATAAAAAGTCCCATAATTTGGGGCTTTTCCTAAAATTGAAAACGGGAAAGAAAAACAAGACTTTCCCAAAAAGAATCAACTGAAAAGGAATTACGATCTAAGAGTTATTAATGAAACAAATCTTTCCTAAAATGGCAAAATAACGCAATTGAAAGCCTAAACGAAGGAATTAGGCCGAAAAACACCGTTCATCATCAACCTTTAGGGTTTAGAGTATGGACCGGAGCGCGAAAATAAGTCAGCCCACCAAGTTTGGGCCTATTCCGAGCTCGTCCGAATTTGACCAATTTGGGTAATCTGAAATTAAGTATCGTTTGGACTTTCGGGGCTTGGCTTGGTCCAATTGATCATGGAACTGGGCCTCCACGTGTTCTACATCACCCACTGGGCTGCATCCTCGACTCGGCACAACGCATATGCCAAAGTCGGCCCATAATTCAACTTATGTTATCCATTGAAGTAGGGGCATTTTAAAATAAAACCCAATCTAATAGCTAAACTGATCCGTTTTGGACCGAACTGTTGTACTTGGTTTGGCGTTGCGGTCCATTGGTTTGGATACGGTTCTAAAAGAATAAGAACCTTTTGATTCGGTTATTGACTATCAATTTAAGGACCATTATTAGAATAGAAAGGTATATGTGTATTTTGATTTGGTAACTTACTTTTTGGGAAAATGACGGTTCAGGACGCAGGACGTGTTTAGATAATTAATACCCGTTAAAAGACATTTTTAACATTAACAAATATTCTCAGCATGTCCTTAGCGGGTATTAATTATCAAAATACGCCATTGACTGTCATTTTCCCTTACTTTTTTCCTAATAAGTTAATAATTAGCATTTATTTAGTTTTTTTTTTAATATGTACCACCGTATTTATGGAACCCGAATCATTAGAATGTTATGCATTGCTTAGTTTTTTATTTTATTTTTTTGTTAATGCTATTGGTACCGATAGCACTTGAACTGATGGAATACCAATGGGTTCGTGAGGCCCATTTCAGATCCCGCAAAAAATAATCGAAATTGTTCAATAATTTTTTTAAAAAATGAGTCGGTGAAAATAGCTCACAATCTAACGTGAGTCGGTAATAAATACTCGATACAGTTTTCTCTATTTTTTTTATTCAGACCTTCTAACAGTAGGACTTTTTTGTTACAGTATTTTATTTCTTTCCTTCGCAACCGCTGCTGTCTCTCTCTCTATATGTATGTTCCCTTGGAAGAAGAATCGATAGATAGGAAAATCCGATAAAAACGAGAGAGAAAACCAACGTACGGAAATCGTCGCTAATGGCGAACCTACCCCAGTCTCTTTCGATGAACTCCCCGTTCGGATCTCCGTCGGTTAACGCCGTCGGAGCTCAGCCGAAAAAGGATAATAGTAATCGGAATATGCAATCGGCCGAGCAGTTGGTGCTCGATCTCAGCAACCCTGATCTCAGAGAAAACGCTCTCCTCGAGCTCTCCAAGGTACGTCTTTGTTTTAATTTCTAATGCTCATAGCGTGGTCCAATTCTCCCAAGCACTTTTAGGTTTTATTTTGTGGCTGTGAGAGTTTTAGCGTTTTTCTCTATTGAAATATGCAGTTGTTGGAATGTTTGATTAAGTAGTTTATGTTTCGTTTCTGAGAAAAACTTCAGCAAATAAAAGAAGAAGATAGGGCTGATAAACGAACCAATGCTACAGTCAAGTTTGAGCTCGTGTTCTTTCATTAAAAAAGATAGTTCAATATCGGTTCGTTGCGTGAACACATGAGCATGAACATTATTTTTTTTTGAAGCTCATTAAGCCTTCAAACCAATCAAAACAAGATCGGATAAGTTATTTCCGGACTCGTTCAGGTAATGATGTATAAAAAATTCGAGCCACTCGAGATTGGCTCGTGATCGGCTCGATTAAAGATCGGCTTGTCTCGTGAACAAACTAAGCTTGAATATGTTTTGAAGCTTGTTAAGTTTTCAAACCAAATCGTTTGGCTTGTTTATAATCCTAGAAGAAGATATGGAAGTTTGAGGTTTTTTTTTTGTTCCTTTTATATATATGGTTTGATTCCTCATAATATTTTCTTGTCCTGTTTGGTGGCGGTTCATTTTTACAAAACACTTCAATGACCCTTCAATGTTAGAAAACACATTTTTGACAATTGTTTGGTCAGATGGTTCTCCGAAGTGCTTTCTGGGATTTTTCATTTGGAAATTAGAGAAATTTTTTTTTTTGAGATGGAAACATAGAAAAGATGTTTTTGAAAAATCGAAGATGTAGCCCGCTAAAAGCCTTAAAGATGAATATGATATGAAAGGTATTAGAATTTCTGCATATGGGAGAGTTTCTGAAGTGTTGGATGCCAAAATAAATTCTAAAACAACAACTAAACAGGGCTTAAAAACTTGCCTCTGCGGAGCTGAATAGTTTTAAGTAAGAAGTTAGGGTCTTGATGTATTTGGAGGGTTAATGAGAAGAGTGACTGTTGTGGCTCAATTAGGGATTGAGTTTACACATTTTAATCCGTGTGTATTCTTGAAATGATTTTGGTAATGCAACTCGACTGCATCGATTGTATAACTTATTTTGTTATGATGATACTGTTCTTGTCCAAAGCAAAAGTTGGTTATGGTTAGGGTTAGGGTTATGGTCAGGGTATTTACATCTTGAGTAGTGTGATTACAAAGTTGAGAATGTTTGTGTCCTAATGCATGTAATAGAACGGGTACTTCCAAGATGTGGCTTTTTGCATGTGGAGTTATTTTGCTAGTATTGCTGCCGTGAACATGATTTGCCTAACAGGCTTGTGTTTTTCTCTGTTTTGTTTTTAGAAGAGAGAATTATTCCAAGATTTGGCTCCATTATTATGGAACTCTTTTGGCACTATTGCTGCACTGTTACAGGTATGCTCAAAAAGTGCATTTCACAACAGTTTCTAGTTTAGTGTTTCTCCCCGTCGCTTTTGTTTGCTGTGTAGTCTTTACGAATTAATGCGTGGCTTGTCGGAGAACTTTCCTTTGGGTAGTTCTTTTACCTTTTATCCTTAAGGAGCAAAACAAAAGGATATATGTTTGCTTCCAACAAAGTAAAGATAGTTCGTAAACCATGCATACCAAATTTGGCCTACCCTCTTGTGAGCTTCACATGCCTTCTGAGTATGAGCTTCATGAATGACTGAGTCGGCAAGCCTTTCAAAGAAGCCAAGATTAATGTGGAGTCAGAGTGTTCAGCAGTAGAAATCTTGTTATTTGTAGGATTTGGACAAATGGAAGAGAGAGCGAAAATCTCACCTTTTGGAATATTATAAGAAAGAGGATGAAGATAAAATTGTTGCGTCAACTAGCAAGGTCTGGCATGACGTTGGAGTTGCTCGAGCTCTGTCTAGGCTCAGTTTGGGGTACAAAGGTTCTTGGAAGCCCATTGATGTGTTGTCCAAATGTTACTGTGCTACCAAACGAATGAGCTTTTGGTTAGCTTGGTCAAATATTAGTCCTAGGTCTACATGTCGATTTATCATTCATTTGTTTCTATTGAGGTTTTACTTGCATTTATTAGTTATCTTTGGAATTAGCGACTCTTTTTTTTTGATTAATTGATTGGATACGTATCATATAATGTTATCTGTATTATTAGTACTGGAATTCTTCATTATTTGCAGGAGATAGTTTCCATTTATCCTGTTTTGTCGCCACCAAACCTTACCCCAGCTCAGTCAAATCGAGTTTGCAATGCGCTTGCCCTTCTTCAGGTATAATGTGCTTATTTCTAAACCTTTCCATAAAATAAGTCTTTATGCTGATTCCTTTTGCTATTTTAGTGTATGGTCCCTTCTTCTGATGACTGGTGTGTTTGAGTTGCCTTGTTGACTGGTTTCGAGAAGGACCAAAAGTTACAGATCTCGATGGATATCCCGTTGTCTACGTTAATATGTGTTGCATGTGATTTCCAGGAGTTCCTGAATCAAATTACGGTGAAAGATTTTGTCTAGTACTGCTGAAAAGAATCAGTTGCATATTTTTCAGTCGGGCTGTTCTATACTTAACCATCAGTTTCATGTTGTGATGTTTAATTCAATGATGTTGAAAGATTGTTTGGGTAACTGTGCTTACACTAACCTAGCTATATCTTAATCTGTTCTTCCTAGCGTTCACTTACTCAATCTTCATCTCTTTATGTGCCATGGCAAGCATGGGAAAATATTCTGAGAACATAAGTTGAAAGTTTATGGAAATAAGGTTTCTTCAAAGTTTAGGACAAATAAAAACCAAGGTTAAAGTAGGCCTGTACTTGAAAGATTTTATGGGGCCATGGGGATGAAAACTTCAGATGTCTAAAGGTCGAATTAGACTGGAGAGGTTTTGTGAACCTGACAGACTACATATGTAATTGATTTTTGATCAAACGAAGTATGCGTCATGGCAATTGAACATCTTAACGAAGCAAGTAGAAAATATTAACAACTGAAACCATTCAATTTTTTTGGGGAGGCGTTTGTAGGACATGGATGTGTCCCCTCATGGCCATTACAGATATACACTGTATTTATTTATTTATTAATCTATGTTCTTTTCATTCATATATTTTGAATTCATTATTAATGCTGTATTTCTGTCTTACATTATTTGCAGTGTGTCGCTTCTCACCCAGACACACGGATGTCGTTCCTCAACGGTAATTTTCCATACGCATGACTATGTTACCTGCATCATGCTGATTCCAGTGATGTTCTTATTACTTGCAATGTAAAATTCTCTCTTTTTTGTCAATTTTGCAATTTTGAATCTAATGCTGATCCATTTGCCTATTGGCAGTCAATTCCAAATGTCAATTTTATGATAGAATTATCGTCATAGCAGTTATTTCATATATGTCATCTCACTCTTTGTACATGTTATTATATGAATTCATTACAATTCGAAGGTTCTAAACAAAATCCCGGAAACTCCACCTTCTCCTGCTTCTGGGGGATTGGGTCACACATGTTTATGATTATTTCTTTCTAAGAATTCAGGAGTAGTGTATTATGAAATCATAGCCTCAATGTTAAGCAGTTTCATCCAACTTCATAGCCTTACTTTGTTTTCTTTAGTAGAAGGAAAAAATCTTTACCCTCAAAAGCTAAATTTAGGTTAGATATGGGCCAAATGAGCTGCAAGAAGTGATTATTGTCATTTTGGTAGTTTTCATATTTGGGCATTTACTTTGCTACAGTGGAACATATGATCAGCCCTGGGGATGTCAGTTCAATGATGAGCATCTAGACTAGAACCCCATGTCTCCATTCCCTTTTTGAGTTTCTATGTCACAAACTTTGTGTCTTTGTTGGGTGTTCAGTGATAACTCCTGATTGTAATTGTTCTTCTGCTGCAGTAATAATATTTTGTGGGGATCCCTATCCACCATGGTGCTTCATGGGTGTGGTTGTTTGGCGATTGGATTGTGTTTTTGTTGGAAGGTTTTTGAAGTCCTTCCATCAGCTAGGCATTTGACATCCTTTTTATGCATGTGCATATGGAATGATGTTTTGTCACTTTTTTATTGCTATTCCAAGGCTTGAATATTGACTTAGCAGTTAAGTTGTACCTTTCAGCCTTTGAAATCAATGTAGTTCCTCGATGAACTTTATGTCACAATAACACAAATATGTTAGCCTTCTCATTGTTGTATGTACTCACAAGGCTGTTGAACTTAGATGAAATTATCTGATGGTTTCTCCTTTGCAGCTCATATTCCTCTATATCTGTACCCTTTCCTTAATACAACAAGCAAATCAAGGCCATTTGAGTATTTGAGGCTTACTAGCTTGGGCGTCATTGGTGCTCTTGTAAAGGTGCTTCACCTTGCTTTTTTTAATATTTATCTCCCTTGAATTATATGTTCCTCTTTCACATAGTTTTCAAGCTTCTACTTGTGTAGGTGCATAAACATTTTGAAATTGAGACACATTCCGTAAAATAGATGGGAGCCAAATATGTGAAAGCAACATTCTTTGGTGTCTCTTGTTTTTTTGTTTTTTTTTTTCCTATCGGCAAAATAACATTTTTATTAATGGGGAGTGGGGAAAGGGGTTCCAACCACAAATTGGAAATACAACCAGATGGGACAAGCTCAAACACACCAAAGGGACATAGCCTGGAACACCTGAGGGCCTAAAATGCCTAGAATAAACAGTAAAGCACAAAAGCCTAGCCCAAGAAAACCCAAAACCTAAGCCTAATTCTTTGGCTTCTCTTGTTGGCCCTTATAACACTGCTCTTGTTCGTGAGTTTCTAGGATTTTATATTTTTGAGTTATGAGTACCATTGAAAACAAAACTTCTCGTTTCTTCTTTCTACTAGGTTGATGATACAGAGGTTATTAGCTTCCTTCTCTCAACTGAAATAATTCCCCTCTGCCTGCGCACAATGGAGATGGGCAGTGAACTCTCAAAAACAGTTAAGTGTTACCTGAATCCATTACATTATGATATTTCTTTTCTTGTTTGGAATAAATATCAAGTGCATTACTGTTTCTCTATCTTTATCTATTGCCGATTTATGTCTTTTTCCTTATTGTCTTGTTAGCTATAGGTATGCGTAACTCTGATATAATTACTATTGATTCTTTC
>BPLS01000479.1:35576-62278 GCA_019656275.1 Rhododendron kiyosumense | reverse complement strand
AAATTTCTTTTTAAAAGTTCCTTTTGTGATAATTACAAACAAGTTCTATTTTTTTCAGAGCTGTATTTCTTTGCCTTCTCTGTTTTCATGTTCATTGTGTTCTCTCTCTAGAGTACGTTCATTTGTTCCTTTGCGATGTAGAGAAAAATAGGGATGCAAGTTCCATGGATGCTATTTTACTTTCTTTTCTCACTCGATGCAACTGATAATGTTTTGGAGGCATATCATTTGAAAATCTGATATTGCTCCAACATGTATTACGCAGAGCATTCTTGGACTACGTTGAGTAATTGCTATTAGTTTCAAAGAAGGTTTGAGCTCCATTGCATGATGTTGGGTTGTAGGAAATACTACAAGAGTTTTCCGTTGGTGGTCTAAAACGGAAATTTCTTTTTAAAAGTTCCTTTTGTGATAATTACAAACAAGTTCTAGTTTTTTCAGAGCTGTATTTCTTTGCCTTCTCTGTTTTCATGTTCATTGTGTTCTCTCTCTAGAGTACGTTCATTTGTTCCTTTGCGATGTAGAGAAAAATAGGGATGCAAGTTCCATGGATGCTATTTTACTTTCTTTTCTCACTCGATGCAACTGATAATGTTTTGGAGGCATATCATTTGAAAATCTGATATTGCTCCAACATGTATTACGCAGAGCATTCTTGGACTACGTTGAGTAATTGCTATTAGTTTCAAAGAAGGTTTGAGCTCCATTGCATGATGTTGGGTTGTAGGAAATACTACAAGAGTTTTCCGTTGGTGGTCTAAAATGGACAGCAATCATTCAGATTGATGGCTCTTGCGTTGATAGAGGTTGCCATAGACTTCCAATTTTGGATTTGGAAAAGATGTCCCTTGCTTTATGGTTCCTTTTTGCTTGGAATTCTCCGTGCTCAGGATTAATGATCAAGATCTCTTATTTGATCATTGAGCCAGATAGGACAGTTCACTATGCACATTGACATCAGCCTATGCAATTTTGGATGTCCATGGTCATCACTACTTCCAATTTCTTTCCTCTGTAGATTGATAGGAATACCTTTAATCACATTTTACTTATGCATTAGCCATTAAATTTCTCCGTTCCTCATGATGCCATCCTCGTAAAAAACTGCCTAGATTTTGTTTTGAGGCTCATAGAAAAGTTTGATTAAACTTCTATTCTTGCAGGTTGCGACATTCATTGTTCAAAAAATTCTTTTGGATGACGTGGGCTTGGATTATATATGCACTACAGCAGAGCGGTTTTTTGCAGTAGGTCGAGTTTTGGGAAATATGGTAGCAGCCCTTGCTGAGCAACCTTCGTCACGACTCCTAAAACATATTATACGTTGTTATCTTCGACTATCTGATAATCCAAGGTTAGTCAATTGGGGGATATGGTTGTGTTCTTCATTTCTTGTGGATAAATGATGTTTGATCGTCATGATACAGGGCTTGTGATGCATTAAGAAGTTGCCTTCCAGACATGCTAAGGGATACCACTTTCAGTACTTGCCTTCGTGTAAGTACTGGTTGAAATTTTAGTTTTAGTTTCTATGATCCACAAGTCTCTATTTAGGGCTTGTTAAAACTTGCTGGTTATATTTTTTAGGAAGATCCAACAACAAGGAGGTGGTTACAGCAGTTGCTTCACAACGTCCAGGGACCTCGGGTTGCACTACAGGCTGGTGGATTTGATCATATGCTGGTGAACTGAGCTGATGGGAAGTTCTTTTTGGGGAAATTGATTCTAATGTTAATTCGTCCATGCATCATTTTGTGTCAAGTATTATTATAATTAATGTCTTTTGGTAGGCGGTGTGAATAATGTATCTGTACTGCCTTTTATCAGTTAGTATTTTTAGAATTACCTTCTTTTAGCATTTATACTTATGAACGGATTTACAGAAGAAGGAACCACTTCTCCTGGCTCTTATTAGTCCAAAGTCACTGTTGCCTGCTTGTGAATCTGTGATGGGCTTTTTTTTTTTTGGCTCGGCTTGTGAATCTGTGATGTTGATCTATCCAGCTTATTTATTCAAAAACAGTTTTGAAGTTTACTGCATTTGAAGGATGTGTGTCTGTAGTCTGGCTGGATGAGCACAACTAACTCTGCAAGATGACTGTCCTGGTCCGGGTCCAACTGCTGCTTTAGATTGAAGAAAATTTGCTCTTCAGAAAGGTTTTAGTGAATACTCGTAATAATCTGGTGACAATATTTTGGAAATGAAGTGCTATTTGTGATGGATGTTTGGTTTTGAAATGAATGGTCCATTATAACTGCATTATGATTTCTTTTTCTTATATAGTCCATCATACAAATTCCAGAGAGGAAAATCTCTCTCTCTCTGAGAAGTCAGCCACATCTCTGTCTGCCACTGGCCCTACCGCTACATCTAGCACAATGCTGCTGCTTTTGATGAGTAGTACACATAGAAACATCCATGTATAATTAACTGCATATGCTTACATAAATAAATCTGTATTAATAATTCCATGTGTGCAAAAAATTTGGTTCCTGCTTTTGGTTAGGTGAGGAACTTTGCATTGGTGGTTCAACAGGAGGAGGATAAGGTGGTGTGCCGAGGGGCAGATAAGTTGTTGGTTGATAATTATAGGTGGCGGTATATGTAGATTGTTCCGGCACCAAAATTGGCAGGTATGGAATTGCCTATGGAGGAATTTCCCATGGTTGCTTCCCCGGACAGCAAAGTGCATTCAATTAATTTCGAATAAGTCGTATCTTGCTCAGACCAATAAATAGAGCTGGGCTTTACTTTCATTTGCAAGCTCTTTTTGTGGTACGTGTTTCTGTCACTGAACTAGTTTCTTTTAATTTGTTAGAAATATGCCAACTTTTCAATTCTGGGATCATGGTAAATTGGAACAATTCTCAAGCTTTTAAGAGAGAAAAATGGCTGCATGCTTCCAGCATATACATATATTTGCGGACACTTCTATAATGTATACTGTATAGAAACTTGAAGTTCTCTGAAATTTCTATATCTGGATTTATATTGTTGTTGGCATACTGTTCAGATGTGTATTGGAGCCTATAGTTACATTAGACGTCCTTCAGCTACAGGAATTGAGCCAAGATGGCAAGCAAGTGGATGTCAAACAATGGAGGAAAGGGGAGAAGAACATTGCGAGTGTGGATGGGCGATTTATCACATCTGGTTATTGTGAGCAGAAGGAAAATAAAAAGCTCCATGCGATTGAAGGAGCAATGGCAAAACGGAAAGCTATATGAGCTTTGTGGGAAGAGGTTCCAAGTTGCCGGTAACAATGTGTATCATTTTCTTCCAATTTCTTCCATGGTCTGAGAGTGGCTTTTAATTGTAAGAAGTTAACATGTTCAGAAAAATGATTCAAAGATGAATCACTTGCCTAGGGTAGCATCTGTCTTGCATATTTAAGTTCTTATCTCAGACTGTTGCATGGTCGTAGAAATGGCGATCTTGTTGATGTTGTTTAGTGGATCTGAAGCGCCTAAAGGGACTTGTAAACCGAACATGCCTCGTCTTGCTGGACAAGCTTGTATGTAAGCGACCTCCATGAACAGAGGCTATGTTAGTTACGTGCTTCATTATACATGTTCATGAGGAACGGTTTATTTCCGAAAAATTCCCACAATCTAATAACTTTTGAGCCTGCCGATTGAAACTGGTAGCCACCATTAAATGTCTTAGATTACCTAAATGTCATTCCAAATGAACTCCAACACCGAGGACTATACAATTGTACATTCATGTGTTACATCATTTCTTTTTCTTCCAGTTCACTCGGTTCCTGTCTTTCTTAATCTCATCTTTGCAGGTAAACGAGAAAGAGTCATCTTAGAACCCGGTTTGCTCAACCCAAAGGAGCTGAGCGCCCAAGAAGTCCAAGTGCTTTGACAAGAGCCTCTCTAAACCTCACAACATTAATGGTCAGATTCTGCCCATTAATGTATACAGCCCTAGCAACCTCATACCCTTCCAAGAATATGGATGCAGGATTAGTAATGACCGGGTGATCTTGGTCGTAGAGAGTGAGGAGAGAGCTTTCCACTGGTTCGACTCTGTACTCCACATATTTCAAGCCCATCTCTTTAGCTGGTCCGCCAAAGTAGCTGGCTGAGAGCCAGCGCAGGCCCAGCGGCACCACTTGCACCAGGACAGCCCCTTGGGGCAAGAACATAGCATTTGTAAGCCCAGCACCATGGGCACCAACCATTACACTACAGGAGTTCACCACCTGTGCGAACTTGTCCAAATTGGACATCATATGAGGCCTTGCGACGACAACTCTAAAGCCCAATGCCTTCATCATAGTCACCATGTCATTTTCATTTAGAAACGTTCTTGTTTTTGGACGAGATACAAGTATCAACAGAGGCTTGTTCATCTCTGATACATTTACTACCTTCAGATTATATGATTCTCTGAGAAATTGCCTGAAACCAAGCATGGAGTAACCTCCGGGGATGTCAGTGGTGTTCAAGGCAAGATTGCCATGGTAGTGAAGCCCGATAACTGCTCCAGGAAAACAATGCACGCTTCCATTTGCTGCCGGTTTTATGACTTCATAGCTAGACAAATGGGACAGGATTTTCTTAAATTTACCAGAGAAAGGAGGATTGAAGTCGGTCACAATGAAGCGTAGACGAGATTGTAAGGGGCGATAAGTGACAAACAAAGGAATAATTATTTCGTTGAACTCATGGAATAGGTTTCCTGTGTACCCACCAGATGAGAAGACTGCAGCAGGAACGTTGTGGGTATATCGACAAGCTGGTGGGGTGATGTTTCCCTGAAGTATTTGGACTGGTGAAACAAAACTCATGGCTTTCTTATCTGCTTTCCTTGCGTAGGGGCGGACTATGTGATTTGCTTGGGGAATACCTCGGCTGAATGTTGCGTAAACGTTCATTGTACGCATATCGATCCTTACTGGTCTACTGGCAACACAGACGTCAGTGTGAAAGTCGGAATGGCAAGCAAATCCGGTGGTATCAAGTTGGGTTTGATCTTCTCCTATAAACATGCATCCATAAAACATTAGTTAGATATGACTATAATCTTGCATTCACTGGGTATTTGGTCTTTGGATTATGAATTTAAACCATGCCTGAAGTTAGTTGAGATAAGAACCAGTACCTATAGATTAAGCTTTTATGATATGTTAAACAGTAGAAGTTAATGAAAAGACGAATTGTTATTTAATGGGCGAATGGCATAAGGATCATACGATTACATACTTTCACTAATTCTGAATAATGAAAATCTAGAAGAAGAAGAAGAAGAAACCTCTCACTAGTCTTCTCAAGAGAAAATTCAGGTGCTCCTGATCATCGATGCCTTGACCATCCTTTCCGGTGCTGCGAATGCTGCATCTGTTTCTGTACTCTTGGTTCCCTACCATTTGATCTGATCCGCAAGGTCGAGTGTTGGGCAACCAGATTAATTCAGTGTAGAGCAAGGAGAGAAGAAGCAAGCAGATTAACGGAGTTACGCTAAAAATCAGACTTCTTGGCTCCTTCTCCATCTTACACAAACCTGAAAACTGCTCTGACACTGCTGTTAGTAACCTCATTCCTCTTCAGGGTAAGAACAAGCACTGAACGCCATGGAGATGCTCAATCAAAGACTATAAGTACAGTTTGGCTTGTCAATTCGTAGGTAGTTAATTAGACAGAGAAATCAGTCGAAGTTGGTAAGTTTGTTACTGACTTTTGCAGGACATTATGAAGAAAAATTAAGGGCCCAAAAATTAACAACTATTTCTTACTTTCTTCTACTGTCATTAGTTATTCCTCTCTTGTTTTTTTCCCTCCTCGGATTACGGATTAGTTTAATCAAACTGCATAGACTATAGCGTGCAAAAAGGATCGATAAACACTGACCTTTTATTGAAGGGAAAGAGACTGCAAATATTTACAAAGGGAGAGTAAGAGGGAGCAGACACTTGGTTTTTACAGAGAGAGGGCAAAACCAAAAGAAAACCTGCCTCACACAAAGGAAGAAGCGTCCTTATAAAGAGGACCCTACAGGACTTATTGGTAAATGAAAATGAAATTACACCTTTAAGGAAAACATTTGCCGGGTGCAATTGAGCCCCATCGACACAAAAACTTCACCTAAAGTTGTTGAACCTAACAATAAAAATGACACTCCTTCATTGAGTGTCTTACAAAATACTCCTAATTGAGTATCCTCCCGAACTTTAATTCTAAGTCTCCAT
Source organism: Rhododendron kiyosumense (assembly GCA_019656275.1). NCBI lineage: Eukaryota > Viridiplantae > Streptophyta > Magnoliopsida > Ericales > Ericaceae > Rhododendron > Rhododendron kiyosumense. Next base: position 56,078 of record BPLS01000479.1, on the reverse strand, counting down.
TATTGAGACTTAAGTCAAAAGAATATATTATTGGTTCTTCTCCTTGCCTTTTCTGGAGGACAGCTGTTCCGCCATTAGTTCGGTCATGCTATCCCAAAAGTCTCCCAAAGTTGGAGCCTGAGTAGTCCCTTCGTCTTCATAGGGGTCCTGAGATTCCCCTGCTAGACACGTAAATGGATTAGTGTCTTCTTCATTGCTTCGTGCTGATGCCATGGATTCATCATCAGCAGCTTGAGATGCTTGGACTGTCTGCAGAAATTGTTCCTTCATGTAGTCCATAGTTTTAATGACAATTTCATTATCTGCCAAATTCGGATGTTTTGCCCTAATTTGGGCAGATATTTCCAGAAAGGGATTTTTATTGGACATTTTATCCTGCTTAATTTGCAGCTTTAAGTCTTGGGTGACGTTTTTGATTTCTGAAAAAGTTCTCTAAATCAATACCTTTCCACCAGCGGTATTGGAATGTCCTCAGAAGAACAGGAAGTCCTAGATTATTACTTCCAATAGCCAAGTCCCATTTCCATATCCATGGGATTCCAAAAGTTATCATAGTGAAGAGAAATGATTTTCCTTCGGAAGTATTTGTCCCCTTTAATTGAGGGTGGTTGTTGTTGAAGAACTCCATTTCCTTCTGTACCTCTGTTGGTAAAAAATCATCTGCTTTGGGTCCAAATTTAGACCACCATACCAAAAATCAGTTTGGTATCTCATTTTTTCCCACCATTTGTGGACAAAGTTTTAAAAACCACGAATGACGTCTTTTTTGGTTTTGGTAGTAAAAAGCTTTTGTCCAGGCTTGGACGTAATCCCAATAATTATAACGAATTGGAATTCCATCTTCACCTTTTAGTGACAAAGTTTTTGATTGCTGTGGGTGAATTCCCCACCGATGAATTGGAATGACCGCCTTTATTACGGCCTTACTGTAGCTGATCGGGCTCTTCTGATCCAGCTTGCTATCATATGTGTGGCGAAATTCCACAGAATTTGATTCTTGAAGCATTGCTTCATAGTAGTGCCTGTATTTTCCTTCTGGAACTGGATAACTCATTGTATCCAAATAACGGGACTTTATTTCCCATGGATCATTTTGATATTGCTGATCCTGTGATTCTAGTACCATTATTATTTCTTTGTGTTCACTCAATTTGAACACTTCATCAGTTTGGACCACCTCCGCCATTGAGGGGGTTGTTGATGCTGATGCAGCATCCTGTAGTGATGGGTATTGTAATTTGTGGGCCTTTAAGTAGGCTTCCACATCAGCCTGAGTGACCTTTGGCTTGCCACGGCCACGAGAGGAAGTTCCTTTGCCTCGACCACGATTTGGTGGCCAATTCATTCTGCAAAATTATGCACAAGATAAAATATTTAATCTCCTTTGAAGCCTTTGTATTGTGGACTGAAACATTTCCAATTCCCATGCTTCATCATCATCATAACCATTTTGTTGATAATGCTTGACTGGAGCTTCTCTAGCCCTAATCCATCTTATTAAATTAAACCGATTATGAGGTCGTTTTTGAATTGTCATTTCAATGTTTGTTTGGAGAACTCTTCTCCTCAATATCAACCATTGTTCAAATTTTGATCTTTGCTGTGCAAAGTTATTATTCATCCCTGCAGAAATTCACGAGTAAGAAAATCAGGGAGGGAATTATTTTCTCCCTTAATATATTCAATGTCAAAATCAAAGACAGATAATTCTGACTGTCATCTAGCAAAAATCTTTTTTGAAGCTAAATTTTTAATGTCTTGTTTCAAAACTTGTTTTGCTGCACTACAATCAACTCTAAGCAAAAAATGTTGATTGAGCAGATCATCTTGGAATTTATTAACACATTTAATGATAGAAAGAATTTCTTTCTTTACAGTGCTGTAATTAGCCTGTGCATTTTTAAACAAACCAGAAGTAAATCTTACCAGTTCTTCTTTATTAGAATTTTTATTATATTGTTTCAAGATGCCACCATAACCAATGTTTGAGGCATCTGTCTCAACTACCTTTTTCCATTCTGGATTAGCAATTGCTAAACAAGGTAATTGTTTCGCTTTTAACTTTATTTTTCGAACAGCCCTAGTATGCTGCTCAGACCAAGGAGGAGGATTCTTCTTGAGCCTATCATATAAAGGTGCAGAATCCTGCGCCAATTCTTTATAGTAGTCTCCTATATAGTTGAGACTTCCAAGAAACCTTTGTAATTGGGTTTTATCTCTTATTTCATCAGGAAATTTAGAAGCAAATTCTATGCTCCTGTCAATAGGGATAATTTTCCCCTGGTGGATATTATGCCCTAAGAATCTTACATTAGTCTGAAATAATTTCATCTTAGGAGCAAAAACAACAAGTCCGTTTCTTTTGATTACATCTTTAAAAATTCTAAGATGTTTTATATGCTGGTCTATGTTCTCAGAAAATATTAGAACATCATCGATATAACAAATTGTAAAGTCAGCATATTGATAGAAAATATCATTCATAATATTTTGAAATTCTGAAGGTGCATTCTGCTTCGTTCTCTTCCGACGTAGAAGAATATTACCCCAAGCGTAGGGTTTGAATATCGATGAAGCAAAATAATCCGGAGAAGTCCGGGATCGTACCCAAGGGAATTAGTTTATGGCTTGCATCGGATTTGTAGATGCAAGTAAGGATTTTGACTTTTAGCCAGTCAACTTGGTTTTACTTTGAACGGTGGAATTAAATTAGCTAAATTAAGAACGAATTAACTAGGAAAAAGATAGGTTAGGTCTAGGAATCCTAGCACTCATGACTTGGGCTAAATCACATTTTTCACCAATTCACGCGATTTAAAATACACAATTGTAGGTATCAAAACCGGGAAAAAGAGATTCGATTATCAAGCTAGCTCTAGAACTCATTTGGTAAACCCCTCGAACGACAGAGCTCTAAGCATCATGTGTGGTAGGTAGTCTATGCTCCTACCTACACATGATCAAAGAGGTTAACACCTCGGTAATTCCCCAAATGAATCCGAACCCCACATTAATTTTCAAATCTAGAAATTAAAGCATTATTGGTGAAAAAAAACCGCAATTTTCGCCCAAGCCACGGGATGCTACTCATCCCATGACCCAACCCTTGAAACTACTCACGCATATCTACGAAGATAAGAGCAAGCGAAAATTGACTAAACATAATTGACAAGACAAGACTAGAATTAAACTAGAGATTAAGATAGATCGGGAATAAAGCAACAACTTTAATTAAAGCGACAATATCAAAAACTAACTAATTAAGACAGAAAATTAAATATTGAAAGGCTGAAAAGCAAGAACACTCAAGAACAATTTGAATCTAATCCTAGATCTAGAATTATGGGTACATTTCTGTCCAAATCGTGCAAAGGTGACATAACGGGGTATTTATACCGCCCCTGAATCGCGCACGGAATATCCCAAAAGATACTCTGAAGATTCGCCCCTAAGGCCCTCGGCATCGATGGCAAAGTGCTTAAGATGGGCCACTAAGGGGCTCGACATCGATGTAAAGAATTATATCCCATCTATGCCGAGGTCAATAAGGAACTGGTGCACTAATGGGCTCGGCATCGATGTCAAATTTGGCATCCCATCGATGCCTAAGCTGGTAAGGGTTTTGGGGCACTAATGGCCTCGGCATCGATGTCAAATTTGGCATCCCATCGATGCCGAGCTCAATAGTGGAGCTGTGCCTTGATCTTGCCTTGGCCATGCTTGAGCGTCGCCTGGTCTTGCCTTGGCGTCAGCTGCTTCTGCCTTGGCAATGGCTTCTTCTACCCGGGCTGTTCCTCTTGCTTTGGCTCTGCCTTGGCGTTGCTCAACCATCGGTCATGCCTTAGCCTTGGCCTCGCCTTGCTCAGCCTTGAAGTCGGGTAACTTTTGCCTGAGATGCGCCTTGGCGATGGTCTTCTGCCTGGGCTCTGCCTGAGCTGCGCCTTGGCCGTCGGGCAACTTCAGCCCATGACATGCCTTAAGCCTTTAAAGCTCCTTATTAAGCGATTCTCCTACAAAACAAAACAAACAAACTCTACGAGACAACTAAGTTAAAAACAACTAATTAATGAGTAAATTAAACTAAACCTAGACACTAGCGCGCCCTTTCATTACATTATCGGGTGTTTATCACATTCTTCAGACCAAAGGTCATCACATTCCATTCGTAATGACCAAAAGGAACAGTAAATGCTGTCTTATAACGATCAGATTCCTGTATTTGAATCTGCCAATATCCAGATTTCAATTCAAATTTAGAAAAGATGACTGCCTTATTCAGTCGATCTAGCAAATCTTTCTTATTAGGAATGGGATATCTAATCCACATCAATACTTCATTTAGTGGTTTATAGTTGATAACTAGTCTAGGAACACCTCGTTCCTTTTCAGCGTTTTTATTAACATAAAAAGCTGTGCAACTCTAAGGAGAATAACTTTTTCTTATTAATTGCTTTTTAAGCAAACTGTCAATTTCATTTTGACACAGTTTCAAATATTCTTGTTTCATCTGAGAAGGCCTAGCCTTTGTGGGAATTCTTTTTTCATCAAAATCCTTCTCATAGGGAAGTGAAACAATATATTTCTTCCTGTCCCAAAAAGCATTTGGGATATCACTGCAAATTTCTTTTTTGAAATTTTCTTCGATTTGAGAAATTTTCTCTTTCAAAGAAGATTTTTGTAAAGCTTCTTCAATATTCATAATTTGAATTTCTTTTTTAAGAAAATTTATCTGTTTATCCTTATGAGAAATTTTTCTTATAATATCATTTATTTCTTTGTATACAGGTGGAGACACAAATTCGAAAAATATTTCGTGGCCTTCTACCTGAGCAGTTATACCTGCAGTGCTGGTCTTCATTGGTAATAATATTGAAAGAAAAGGAGTTCCAAGTATTAACTCCTGTTGAAGATTTCTTATACAAAGAAATGTTGTTTCAAGACAAACTCCTTTATTACAAATGTAAACATTATTGAGCTTGTATTTAATTATCATTTTTGCTCCACTAGCATTAGTGAGGCTTTGAGAAGTCTTCTCAAAATATTGGGTTGGAACAATTCCTTCTTGGATGCAATTCATATCTGCACCGCTATCAACTAAAGCAATAATATTGTTGATTGTATATTCCTTGTGAATTACCAAATTAACTTTTATATGCCAGTTTTGGTAAACCACTTTATTAATTGAATTCAAATAGGCCAAGTCATCAATCTTGCTTGATTCTCCTTTATTTTCTAAGACAACTAGTCTGGTCTTAATGTCATAAAATTCTTGAGCAGCTTTATTCTGAAAAGTTTTTAACAAATTAATTTCTGCTTTTAAGGTATTTATTTCTCCTTTCAATTCAAGAATAGTAACAGGTTTAAGGTTATCAACCTGTTCCAATCTATCCAGAATAGTTCTTAAACTATAATTTTCATTAGGAAGATGGGGTCTTTCTTCCTCTTCTTCTTTCATAGAAGATATGCAAGTTTCTATTATTTTTATTTTTAACTGAGGGTCTTCGATTTGGTCAATAATTTCTAAAAGACCCTGTTGTTTCTCAGTAAGTACATTAATACTGAGACCATTCATTTCAACTATTGCCTTCCAATAATTATCGGAAGTCGAACATTCAATATCATTGCAACTGCAATTATTAGTAATTTCTTCTTCTTCTGAAGGAGTTTCTGAAGCAGAGGAAGTGCCTCCTTCCTCAGAAAGACCATTTATCTGATCTTCGGATTCAGAATCACTAGAGTCAAGTAAAAGTTTATAAAGAGTTTGTTTTAACTCTTCATCCAACTGAAGTTCTTCCAGTTTCTTCTTAGTCTTGCATTTATTGGCATAGTGGCCAATCTTACCGCATTTAAAGCATTTTACAGTAATTTTCTTTTTATCCTTATTACTCTGCTTCTTAGCAGAGGTTTTCTTTGAACTTGATGGTTCATTTTTATCTTTATCCCTATGTTTCTTCTTTCCAAAACTTCTTTTTGGAATATTTTCGAGTAGCTTTATTACTACCCTTGTTCTTTTGGGGTTTAGAGTATTTAGGTATATCATATCCAAATTGATCACAAAATTGTCCTAACTCCTGCTTACCAGTTAGGTTTTGTTTTTTCAATTGGTTATGTAACTTTATATCGTTACATAAAGTTAATCCTTCTTGTATTATTATGGCTATTAATTGGCCATAAGTGTATCTATTATAATCAATTGTTAAACCATTATTTTGGTCTCTTAGCTTTTTTCTTATTTTCTCAGCAAAGAAGTAAGGTAAGCCATCAACAAATTTAGACTTTCAATGCTCACTATTAGCATCATTTCTTTGCATTACTTTTGCCAGAAACACATCTTTATACCAACGAAAATGAGTTAGCGTCAGACATTTAAGATTTTGAAGTAATTCCCTACTTCTTTCTCTTTGGTTATCCCAATGACCAATAAAATGTAAGATTATAGATTGGATAAGGGTATAAACAGCGTCTTGCTTTATACCACCAGTTTCATTAGGTTTTACGGCATTTAATATTTCTTGCCGTTGGCTTTCTGCCAAAACATTATCCCACCAACCTTTGAGCATGCCAGTGAATCCCACTGTGATCCATCCAGCAACTTCCTTATCTTCATTTTTATTATTAGTACATATTGTACTATACATCAACATTTGATGTGCTATACCAAAAATTTGATATTCAGTCATACCATCTATGTTCCATTCATAAATGGTTCTATCACTATAAGACATCTGTTTTTGAAATCCAGATTCTTCATATAACATGTCTTGAGGGGTAGGTCTCAGATAGTAGTATCTATCAGCCCCACTGTAAGGGAAATTCTTGGGGTATTGTATTTTATTAATAGTCTCTATTTGAGACTGGACAAAAGAACTTTCTAACTCAGCCACCTCTTGCTGAGATATTTCTTGTTCTTCTGTGATGGTCATAAGAGTTAAACCCTTAAATCTTTTTTGCAATTCTTCTATTAATTCATTATTTTTACCAGGATTGGTAAGATTGAATCCTGATATTGGTATTGGTGGCCGGATATTTGAGGGTGAGATTTCATCCTCTTTTTTATCAGTCTTGGAAGATATATGCCTAATATCTTCTCTAGTTTGAGCTATTTGCCCTTCCATACGAATCAATTGATCGCCTATTGTATTAAGGCATAAATTAGTATGGTTATTTTGCTTATAAACTTTTCCATTTGGATCTGTGCCTGTAGGTTTAACAAAAGCAGCAGTTTCCAAAGACTCAGTTTCAGAGTTGCCCTCTATTGACAACGACACGGTTGGAGGATGGACTGCCCTTATCACATTTCCTGCCATAGACCTCCAATTCCTATGATAATCTTGTATTACATTTATAGACTTATCAATTTCTATCCAATGCCTTCCATAAAACCATTGGGTAAACGGCATGATTTTCTGGGAATACTCAAGCCAGTCATAAAATTCTTTCTTGAATTTTTGTAATTGATATATTTTGCAAAATACCAACTTCTAAATTCTTGGTATTTAGGTTGTTGAAATTCTTTATTAATTTCTTTTCTCTGTTCAGGTCCTATTATCATTATTAATGGTAAAGGCCATTTCACTGGCAGTAGGTGATTCATCCTTGGGTTCATTATTAGGATGCGTATATACACCATGTGGTATTTGGTTTTCAGATATTCTTATTCCAATTAAATTATCGTCTCTTGGATGAATTGACTCAGGTATTTCTGATGTCGAGTGTCGACTAGTATTTGGAATACTAACCCTATATGGCACTTGGGTAGTTGGAAGACTATTTTTAGAGCTTCTGCTCCTGAGTAACCTATCTGGTTGGTTACTTCTAAAATTCAAGACAACTGTACCATCATTGTCTTGGACTATATGTTCAATCCTATTGACAATTGGTCTAGGTGGAACAGCATCAGTTATGGTCCAACTATCTGGAAAGGTAATTTCTTCCCAATTAATCAATCTATTGGTTGCAATATTAGATGTCAACATATTGGATTCGATCAAAACAGTTTGATTAGCCGGGCGCATAATTCGTACCCTAGGCTTCATAGTATTCATGACTTTATAGTAAATTCTATAAATCACAGCAATTACTTCAGATCCAGGTAGGAAATCATAACCCCTAGTTTGGATTCTGCAATTCAAAGCTTCTCCTATATTTCTATCCGTAAGAGACAGAGAAAAATCAGTATAAGCATTAAAATATACAGGACCATGACTCAAACTGGTCTCAACAGCCCCTATTGTTGAGGATCTCCAATTATTACACCTGCCATCTCGCAAAGTAACTTGCAAACAAGTGTCCATACCAAGTAGTGTTAAAGGTTTAAGAGCAATTTGCACTAAACCAATATGAACATATTTGTAATTATTCATGTGAGCAAGTAGATCTCTACGATCTAAGAGATTTATTATTTTATCATTGAGCTCTAAGCTCTCTGTTCTTTCCACGGTTTTTATTGCCATGAAACTTCTAAATTCAAATAATCCACGCCCATAGATAGTTGAAGGGTGCACTGGAGGAATTGTCCAGTGGTTCAATTGTTCTTGCACATTGGCATATTCCACTAATTCGGAATTTTTTATTGAGTTATCATCAGATCTAAATAATCTTCTCATTATGAGATGATTGTGTTAGTACTCACATAACCCACTAATATCATAATCCAGCCTCTTTTTTTTTTTTAAATGAAAGAGAACATTCCTGATAGCACGTCTGTCAACGATTTACCGGAGCAATAGGCCAAATCACCCTTACCGGGTCCTCACGGCCAAACAAATCCGAACGCGACTTGGATGACGTCCCACTACCTTGAATGTTATCCCACATTCAAAATTTTGATTTTATAAATTTTTAAAACATTTTTATTATAAAAGGCTTTCTTATGATACCATGACTTATGCTTGTACTAACACTCTATCTTAAGCCATTATGGCTCTGATGCGAAAAGAAAAAAATCGGATGCGCAACGAATGCCAGATGCCTTGTTGTGAACCAGATTAAGAGTTGTTCGGCCTAATAAGTCAAATTGTCTTATTTTTTGTCCTTATTCAAATTGTTTTTGGCATTTTTTGGGTTTTCGTGAACTTTTTGTGGATTATTGCTTCGTCATGACAAAAAGAGACTAAAAAGTAAAAAATTGCCATCGGAATCTAATTTTTTTAATACAGACGAAAAATTGGATTATTGGCTTTTTTATTTGTCTTTATTCAAAAAATAAACTTGGGTTCCGATCGTAATTTTTTACTTTTAGATTCCTCCTGCCATGAAGAAGCAATAATCCTAAAAAAATTGACGAAAAACAAATAAATGCAAATTTTTTTTTAATAAGTTGGTGTAATCCGCTGGCTGATTAAAAAAGGTTTCTCTGGGTGGTTACCGACAAAAAGCTGTAGCAATTGTGCTTCTTCATGGCAGGAGGAATCTAAAAGTAAAAAATTACGATCGGAACCCAAGTTTATTTTTTGAATAAAGACAAATAAAAAAGCCAATAATCCAATTTTTCGTCTGTATTAAAAAAATTAGATTCCGATGGCAATTTTTTACTTTTTAGTCTCTTTTTGTCATGACGACGCAATAATCTACAAAAAGTTCACGAAAACCCAACAAATGCCAAAAACAATTTGAATAAGGACAAAAAATAAGACAATTTGACTTATTAGGCCGAACAACTCTTAATCTGGTTCACAACAAGGCATCTGGCATTCGTTGCGCATCCGATTTTTTCTTTTCGCATGTGTTCGTAGAAATAGTAACACATGATTTGTAGATGTTTAAAACACAAAATCAAAAAAAGAAATGAACATAAAATCAAAATTTTTCGGCCATTATAATTTGGCATTTATCAAGTGTTGTAGTTATAATTCAATTGGATAAATAGAAAAATGGTTGGACGTTAATATACAATTGGATGACTTACCACTTATAAGGCTTCGTTTTTTAAGTGAATATGGATCATTCAATGTATATTGAGCCCAAGTGATATAATGGACTCTTTGTCGTTACTCGGATACTCTTATACAAATTGGGCTTTAAGCACACATTGGCAGATCAATGCATTGAACGAATTCCCAGCAAATGAGGTGCGGGGTTCAAGTTCCACCCTCCCTCTCTCCCTAACACTGACATCTAATCACTTCTCCAAAAGTTTCGCAAAGGAAAAAAAAAGAAAAAAAAGAAACATCTTGCCCACAACACAGTTTACTACATTTCACGGCCAGTGGAACGAACAACCATGGCTGAGACGCCATTGCCGACCCAACAGCAAAAACCAACATAGATCATCACTCTTAGCTAAGCAGGTTAACATGTTCAGAAAAAAATGAATCAAATTTGAATCAGTTGCCCAGGGCATTTCCAAACGAATATAACCACGGAGGACTATACAATTGTACATTCATGTGTTACATCATTTCTTTTTCTTCCAGTTCACTCAGGTTCCTCTTTCTTTCTTAATCTCATCTTCACAGGTAAACGAGAAAGAATCATCTTAGAACCCGGTTTGTTCAACCCAAAGGAGCTGAGTGCCCAAGAAGTCCAAGTGCTTTGACAAGAGCCTCTCTAAACCTCACAACATTAATGGTCAGATTCTGCCCATCAATGTATACAGCCCTAGCAACCTCATACCCTTCCAAGAATATGGATGCGGGATTAGTAATGACGGGGTGATCTTGGTCGTAGAGAGTGTAGAGAGAGCTTTCCACTGGTTCGACTCTGTACTCCACATATTTCAAGCCCATCTCTTTAGCTGGTCCGCCAAAGTACCTGTCTGAGAGCCAGCGCAGGCCCAGCGGCACCACTTGCACCAGGACAGCCCCTTCGGGCAAGAACATAGCATTTGTAAGCCCAGCACCATGGGCACCAACCATTACACTACAGGAGTTCACAACCTGTGCGAACTTGTCTAAATTGGACATCATATGAGGCCTTGCGACGACAACTCTGAAGCCCAATGCCTTCATCATAGTCACCATGTCATCTTCATTTAGAAACGATCTTGTTTTTGGACGAGAAACAAGTATCAACACAGGCTTGTTCATCTCTGATACATTTACTACCTTCAGATTATATGATTCTCTGAGAAATTGCCTGAAACCAAGCATGGAGTAACCTCCGGGGATGTCAGTGGTGTTCAAGGCAAGATTGCCGTGGTAGTGAAGCCCGATAACTGCTCCAGGAAAACAATGCACGCTTCCATTTGCTGCCGGTCTTATGACTTCATAGCTAGACAAATGGGACAGGATTTTGTTAAATCTACCAATGAACAAAGGACTGAAATCGGTGGTGATGAAGCGTAGGCGAGATTGGAAGTGGCGACAAGTGATGAACAGAGGAATGATTATATCGTTGAATTCATGGAATAGGTTTCCTCTGAAGCCACCGGATGAGAAGACTACAGCAGGGAAGTTGTGGGTATAATGACAAGCTGGAGTAGTGATGTTTCCCTGAAGTATCTGGACTGGTGAAACAAAACTCATGGCTCTCTTATCTGGTTTCCTTGCGTATGGCCGGACTATGCTGTTTGCTTGGGGCATACCTTGACTGAATGGTGCATAAAGCTTCATTGTACGGGTATCGATCCTTACTGATCTATTGGCAACACAGACATCAGTGTGAAGGTCAGAATGGCAAGCAAATCCGGTGGCTTCAAGTTGGTTTTGATCTTCTCCTACATGAATGCATCCAATTTCATTTAACTAGTTAGTTAGATATGACTATGATTATAAAGGATCATACTCTCACTAATTTTGAAGAAGAAGAAGAAGAAGAAGAAGACCTCTCACTAGCCTTCTCAAGAGAAAATTCAGGTGCTCTTGATCATCATTGCCTCGGCCATCCTTTCCGTGGGTGATGCGACTTCTGCTCCGATTTCTTAACTGTTGGTTCCCTATCATTTTCAACCAACCATATCAAGTCAGTCAATGGGTGGGTAAGAAAAGTTATGTACAACATTGATTCGGGCATGTCTTCGAAATATGCAGTGTATTCGAGAATTACATTGATCGGATCCGAAATGCAGAGTGTAGAGCAAGGTGAGAAGAAGCAAGCAGACTAATGGAGTCGCTTGAAAAACCGGACTTCCGGGTGCCTTCTCCATCTTACCACCAACCTGATCAAAACCTGCTCGAAGCTTTTGCATTTCTTATACAAAGCCATGTAACACCACGGAGTTGCTTAATGGAAAAGAGTAATCACAGTTGGCTTGTCAATTTAGTAGTTAATTAGTCTAAGCATTTTCTTGTCTTCTGGTCAATCGTTTTCTTACTACCATTCGTTATTCCTCTCTTGTTTTTTTCTCCCTTTCTGGGATTAGTTTAATCAACTGGATTTATCTTGAGCGAGACACTTGCCACTGCTGTTTGCTGGTACCTAATCGGAGAAAACTTTTTCTAATCAGTGGTGGTTAGTGCATGATTGCGCATATGATCAGGCTGATTAATCAGTACTAATAGTTTAATCTGCTTCGCGACAAGGCGTCCGCAACACTTCCATTTGGCTTTTTCTTGCAAGTGTTTGTAATAGATGTGATTTATATGGTAAAGAGCCATATATATATAATAAATAAAAACTACAAATGGAAAGAAATTTGGATCGAGAGGGGGCTTTGGGCCATTTAGGAGTACAATTTGATCGACATCAAATATTCAAATGGCGTAGTTTGGAGGAAAAGCCGGAAAAAAGGTTTATTTGAAAAAGTTTGAGTGCACAAATTTAGGCGGACGAATTTGAATACAAATGTGTCCAAAATAGTTCAATACAAGTGGACCTTGTAAAATCTAGAGGGACTTGAGTCCTCAAACGCATTTGTGACTAAAATCTCTGTGCATATAAATTTACGGAAGTAATATTTTCCTTGATCCTATACAATGTTTTTCGTTGTGGAAGATCGGAGATCTATGAGTGTCTCATTCCATCTTCATTTGTTTTGTGAACTGGTTATCTTACGAATTTTCTGCTTCTGTTTTCTTGTGGAATTGTAAAATCAACAAAAATGATAGGATCCATGACATTGGATCTATGAAAGAAACTGGACGGTCTGGTTTCTTTCACGGTTCCAGTGTCATGGACTATACCAAGTGTCTAAAATCAAAGCTAAAATTAACTTTCAAGTATTATAAGCGTTGGGCTAGACAGCCAAAATGAGCCACGGGCCTTTTGTATTGGGCTTTCAACCGAAACTGATATTGGGGCAAGTTAACATACGAGAAGGCTAATCCCATTTCAGGCCTGAATTTCTTTGATGGCCCGTAATGGCTTTGGGACATTTGATTCCCATTAAATCTAGACCATTAATTAGATTGGAAAAGAAATCTAATCACAATAGTAAGATCGAAACCATGTCTAAAAAGGGAGGTTGATTATTTGATGAAAACATCGTGGTTTTTGCACTTGCATATCATATTAAGGGAGGTTGATTATTTGATGAAAACATCGTGGAACCAAAATTGCCACATTTTATGGCCACACTTATAGAATTCAACCGGAATATCGATTTAGTAGTGGGAAATATATAATCTACATTTTAACTAACATGTTTTTTTCGGATAGCATTTTATTACGGTAACGATGTGGATAATAATTATTTTCATAGAAATAAATATCGTTTAAGTTTTTTTAATTAAAAAAAAAATAAAAAATCTTGTATTCCTTTTTGCTCTAAATATTTGATGGAAAAAACCCTTCCTTTCGTGAAGCGTAATTACATGCCCTAATGATTAGATGAAGATGACAATTTATCATTTTTAATAGTTAATAACAATTGTGTGTAAATTAATGTTAGTTGAGAGAGAAATTTTTTATTTTATTTTTGATGGCGTAGCTGAGAGATTATTACCTATGGTCTACCGTTGATGGTCAATGTCTGAGTGACAACTGAATGATTGACCCATACAACCAGCTATGAATATGGAAACCCTACAATGCCATCAATCACAATAGCTGACTAAAAAATTGTTTATCTGTTAGCACAATTATAGTGATGGTAGTAGTTTTCACAGATAAGTAGAAATATTATCGAGCGGTCAGTATTTTGAGTGACAAGCGAATGATTGATCTATACAATTGACGACCTTAAATCGATAATGTTTGAATGGTTAAATAATGAATTTCAAAGGGAAATGATATTAGCACTCTAAAAATTAATGCAGGCACTCCAAAAAATAAAGGAAAGTGGCTTTGGAGATAGACTGATTTTGGAGTGCCTGCATCAATTTTTGGATTGCCAATATCATTTCCCATTTTAAATCCCGATGATCTGGTAGTTTTTTACTCCAATTTTCAAAGGGAGGATATGATCACGAGGACAACTGACCAAGTTCAATTGATTTATGTGATTAGTAGTATAATTGAACCGGCCGTTTTGTTTGATTAATTTGACTAATGTGGTTCACCGGCAGCGTCTTCTAAAACAGTTTTTTATGAGCCCATCCAAGTTTTTTGTTTTTTTTTGTTTTTGCAAAAATCAATGATCGTCTCCCTAAGATTGTATGCATCTATAAAGAATTTAACACTAGATTCACTAGTTTTTTTTTTTCATTTGGAACAAATATGGATGCACAAGATTGCATGCATCTATAATGGTATGCAATTATATCTTTGTAACTATAGGTTGAAAAACTGTACGATAATTTAGTTTATGCTATTTCTGTGATATATACTGTCATAAACCGATACCGCCTTTCGTACGCGACAAACAAAGTTTAAGTGAGGGAACGTTGAAATTCTGCTTCCGTCCTTGGACTTTGATATGTACCAAATGTAACTAGTCAACGGATGGTAAGTATAGTTCAGGTGCTCTGGCACGTGGTACTCCAAACCGTGGCGGTACTCCGAACCACTTTACAATCACACATTCTTGTGGGGTATACCACTAAGTGTATGGACCCCACATGAATGTGTGACTATAAATTGGTTCGGAGTACCACATGGCGGTACTCCTGGAGTATTGAATAATTACTCCTGAGGCGCTACCATTTCCACCACACGTTATAATGGGGTTTATACATTTTATTTTGGGCCGTAGAACAGTGTGTGTGATGTAAAAGGAACGTGAGTCACCACGTGGCGGTGCCGCAAGTAGTGATCGAAACTGGTAGCCCAAAAGTCTTTTCCTTCTAAATAGCACAGGTTCCTCTTTCTTTCTTACTGTACCTTCACAGGTAAAATTACACAGAGGTTCCTCTATCTTTCTTGATTGTATCTTCTCAGGTAAACTGGAAAGGATCATCTTAGAACACGGTTTCTTCGACCCGAAGCAGCTGAGCGCCCAAGAAGTCCAAGTGCTTTGACAAGAGTCTTTCTAAACCTCACAACATTAATATACATATTCTGCCTTTCAATGTATACAGCCCTGGCAGCCGTATACCCTTTCGCGAAAATGGATGCTGGATTAGTAATGACAGGGTGATTACAGCCGTAAAGGGACAGGAGAGAGCTTTCCTCCGGTTCTATTTTGTACTCTATGTAATTCAAACCCATCTCCGTAGCTGGCCCGCCAAAGTAGTTGGTTGAGGCCCAGTCTAGGCCCAGCGGCACCAATTGCACCAGGACAGCCCCTTGGGGCAAGAAGAGAGCGTTCGTAAGCCCAGCTCCATGGGCGCCAACCATTACACTGCATGTGTTCACCACCTGTGCGAACTTGTCTAAATTGGACATCCCATTAGGCCTTGCGATGACAAATTTGAAGCCTAATGCCTTCATCATGGTCACCATCTCATTTTCGTTCAGAAACATTCTTGAACTTCGACAAGATATAAGTATCAACACCAGTTGTTCGGGCTGCAACAAATTTTGTATCTTCAGGTTGCATGATTCTCTGAGGAACTGCTTGAAATCGAGCATGGAGTAACCCCGGGGGATATCAGAGGATTTTATGGCAAGATTGTCATGGTAGTGAAGTCCAACAACAGCTCCAGGAAAGCAATGCACGCTGCCATTTGCTGTCGGATTAATGACTTTGTAGCTAGACAAATGGGACAGTATATCCTCAAATTTACCAACGAACGAAGGACTGAAATCGGTAACAATGAAGTGTAAGCGAGATTGGAAGTGGCGACTAGTGATGAACAAAGGAATTAGTATTTCGCTGAATTCATGGAATAGGTTTCCTGCGAAGCCGCCGGATGAGAAGACAACCGCTGGGACGTTGTGGGTATATTGACAAGCTGGAGGAGTGATGTTTCCCTGAAGTACCTAGACTGGTGAAACCAAACTCATGGCCGTCTTATCTTCCTGCCATGCATATGGACTGATTGTGCGATTGGCTTGGGGCTTATGTTGACTGAATGGTGCATAAATGTTCATTGTACGCGTATCGATTCTTACTGGTCTATTGGCCACACAAACTTGAGTGTGAAGGTCAGTATGGCAAGCAAATCCAGTCGTTTCAATTTGGGTTTGATCTTCACCTATGAATTATGCATCCAATTCAATTGTATAAACAAATTAGGCGTAGATATGATGTCAAATTTCTATTGTTTGAAGCCATGCTTTAAGCAATGTTAGAGAAGTACGATTATAGATAAGCATTTATGACATGATTAACTAGTGATATCGAATAAAAGGCAAGGTGGTATTCGTGAGTGAATGGCATAGAGTTTCATGTGATTGGTATAACACCCCGTCAGACATCAGAGGTTTATCTTGGTATAAGAGGCCTAAAAATTTGAGTCATGTTTCTAGGCTCCATTAAATTACTGGTCAGTGGTGTACGTGGGTGGTATAGTTAGCAACTCCTTTTTCCATGCAAGTATGATTCTGACTTGCATTGATGCTGAATAATGATGAAGCAGAAGATTAAGAAGAAGAGGAAACCTCTCAGTAGTCTTTTGAAGTGAAAATTCAGGTGCTCTAGATCTTCTATGCCTTGGCCAACCTTTCTGGTGCTAAGCCGTATCTTCCCTATGATTTCCAAGCAATCAAATCAACTAAGTTAATGATGGCTCAGAAAATTTTCTTTAAAGCGTATGATTAAGGCAAAGTCTGCAAATTTGAGTTCAAGAAGCATAATTACCTTGGTCCGATGGAACTACATCTGATCGTAAATCAACAGTGTAGAGCAAGGGGAGAAGAAGCAAGCAGATTAATGGAGTTGCAAGAAAAACAAGACTTCTTGGCACCTTCTCCATCTTCCGCCAATCTGAAATCATTCTCAAAGTAAATGTATTTCATGCAAGCTAGGGACACCATGGAGGTGCTCTATGAAAGATTAAGTACTACTTGGCTTGTCAATTTTGTTAATTAGACATAGATTTTCTTTGTCCTGGTCCATGGTTTTCTGCCGTCTTGCTCTATTACTCTATTTTTTCTACTTCTGATTAGTTTAATCAAGTGAACAAATTGATCTCAGCTATTGCATATACCTGTATACATAAATGATAGGTGCGTGTCCACATCAGCTACCAAAGCACCTCAACTAATCTTTGAGCCTAAACTTAACGACCAGACAAACATCCACCGGCTCTGAGGATTTTTGCTGCAGTGGGAGTCGAATCTGCGATTTTTCACATTTTCGGCTACTTAACCCCTTTGACTTTAAGACTATGTCATGAAATTCTTCTCAGGATCAACAAATATATATGATCCGTGAGTTCTTACGATGAAGTTGGTAGAAATTTAATATGGCTCATAACGTTTGTTTCCACGAAGATCCGACAACAAGAGGTAGTTACATCATTTGCTTCACAATGACCAGGGACCTCAGGGATGCAATACAGGCCCGTGGATTTGATCATATGCTGGTACACTGAGCTGATAGGCAGTTCTTGAGGGGAAAAGTGTTTCTAATGTTACCTTTGAGGCTTTGACCGCACTTGATCATTTTCTCTGAACACGATTATTAAATTTGGTTGGCAGTGTGTGTGAATCCTACGTGCACTTTTTTTTTACCAGCTAATATCTTTAGTATCACCTTGTCGTTGAATTTTTATTGGTGAACGGATAGATGAAAAAGGACCACTTCTCTTGCCTCTTATTTGGATAGAAGTCAACTGTTGCCTTCTAGAGAATGTGTGATGTTTATCATTATCCAAATTATTTATACAAACATAGAGTTCTAAGGCTACTACTGTATTTGAAGGATGTGCATGTGTAGTATGGCTGGAGTCATTATCACTTGCTCTGAGAGAGGACTGCCCTGGTCTGTATTTGAAGGATCCTCTTGCCATTATGCTCAACGTATGATCCCATCCAGATCCTGTGACTTAGTAAGTTTCTATTTCATTCCCACTTCACAATTCACCCCTCTGTGTTTGGGTACTTCCACTTCTTCCTTTATCGTTTCTTGTGCATGAGGATTGGTGGGGAGGTTAAGAAAAAGTAAAAATAAAATCATAATCCCACACTAAGCAAGTGAACAAATTGAGCTAACAATTGCATTCACATCTGTACAGAAACTATAAGAGCCTCTCCAGATCGGTTTAAGTGCACCTCAAGTAATTTTGGAGCCTGGACTTAATGACCAGACAGACATCAGCCCCAATGGGAGTTGAACCTTTGAATTTAGCATTTTTGGCCACTTAACCAATTTGCCTTTAAAACTGTCATAAAACCATCTTGCCAACCATGGCGTAGGTTGTTATTTCCTTTTTGGTCCTTGGTGCGTGGTGTGTTATCGTTGGGGTGCGGGGGTGCCAACTGCCTATTAACTTAGTTGGGATACCCACACACCGTTGTAATGCCTTCATTCTTGGGCCTATTCAGTCTTTGTAATTTTTTTAAATTCTCTTTTTGCTCATATAAAAATGAAGTTCTTCTCAAGATCGATCAACAAAAATCTAGGATATACGAGTTCTTCATTGGAGTTGTTTGAACGCTAATAGGGCTTATGGTGTTTATATTTTTCAGGAAGATCCGAAAACAAGGAAGAGGTTACATCAGATGCTTCACAATGTCTATGGACCTACAGTTGTGATATAGGCCAATGAGTTTGATCATCTGCTGGTAAACTGAGCTGATAGGCAGTTCTTCAGGGGCCTATATGGGAAAAAGAACCACTTCTCTTGGCTCTTATTTGGTCCGAGTCAACTGTTGCCATCTTGAGAATCTGTGATGGTGATCATTATACAGATTATTTATACAGAAATAGAATTGACTAGCCAAGAATGTTTCAAGCAGGTGGATATCAGGCAAAGGAGGAAAGGAGAGAGTAGCATTGCAAGTGGTTATGTGGTTGGGGGTCTTACTGCCTCAGGTTCTTGTGAGCAGAAGGAAAATGCAAAGCTTCATGCGATTGAAGGAGAAATGGTGAAACATTGTATGAGATTTTTGGCAAGAAGAGGTTGCAGAAACCAAGTCACCGGTAAGAATGTGTTTACCAAGATAAATTTCTCCCAATTTTTTTTTGAATTCTAAGCAAGTTAACAAGTTTAGAAAAAATATTCAATGATGAATCACTTGTCTAGCGCAGCATTTGTCTTGCATATTTCCGATACAGTACTATTCTCTGAGACTGTTTCATGTTTGCAGAAGTATAGCACTTCTTGGTGTTGTTTGGTAGAACTCGAGTTCCTAAAAGAAACATGTAAAACAAACAACCCTCGCTAGTCAAGTGTAAATGTAAACAAACTCCACAAACATTGACTTTCTATTGACCTTTTTTTTTTTTTGGTTTTTGTCCTACTATCTTATTAGTTACGCGCCTGCAGATTGAAACGTAGTAGCAACCATTTAATGTCTTATATTGCCTAACTGTCTTTCCAAACAATCCGAAGGGGTTGCTCGAGCAGCAAGTAACAGGGTTCAACTTCTATCGCCCACAAATAAACTCCTTGTCTTGTAGTTAACTGGAGGTTTGTCCTGTGGTTAACACAGATTCCTCATTTTTTCTTAATTGTATCTTCAGAAGTTACATGAAAGATTCGTCTCAAAACACTGTTTCTTCAAACCAAAGGGGCTGAGCGCCCAAGAAGTCCATGTGCGTTGACAAGAGTCTTTCTAAACCTTGCAACATCAATATTAAAACTTTGCTTTTCAAGGTACACATCCCTAAGAATCTCATACCCTTTCGAGGTTATGGATCCAGGATCAACAATGATAGGGTGATCTTTGCCATAAACAGACATGAGAGAGCTTTCCTCTGGTTCAATTTTGTACTCTACGTAATTCAAACCCATTCCCGGAGCTGGTATGCCGAAGGCAGTGTTTGAGATCCATTCTATGCCCAGCCCCACCACTTGCACTAGTACAGCCCCTTCTGGCATGAAGACAGCATTTGTAAGCCCAGCACCGTGGGCACCAACCAGTATGCTGCACGAGTTTACTATCTCCGCAAATTTGTCCATATTGGCCGTCAATTCAGGCTGTGCGACGATAACTCTGAAGCCCAATGCCTTTATCATGGTCACCATCTCATCTTCGTTCATAAAGACTCTTTTGTTTTTACGAGATATAAGTATCAACGTCGGTTTTTCCGTCTCTGACAAATCTCGTATCTTTAGATTGTAAGATTCTCTTAGAAACTGCTTGAAATCAAGCATGGAGTAACCTTCAGGGACTTCCATGGTCTTAATGGCAAGA
>BPLS01000479.1:20655-31667 GCA_019656275.1 Rhododendron kiyosumense | reverse complement strand
ATGTTCTGCCACTCCGTGATCGCAGACCAGATATACCATGCATGCTACTGGGCAATGAAGAAGTAAATGGACTGGGGTTTCAGTAGCACCAGAGCACAAGGGGAAAGAATCTCTTGACGGGTGGTGATGATGTTTCTCCTTGCTAAGAGTGACCTTGTTGCAATTCTTCCTTGAATTGCTTGCCAGTTGCCATGCAAAAATCCCATTCGTAAGTCTCCTGATGTTGTTGCTGTTCCCAAGTTGCATAGGCAGATTTAACTGAGAAAAGCTGGTTGGGACTCCATTTCCACACCAAGCAGTCAACACAAGAGCTATTGAGAGTGAAGCCACCAAGCTTAAGTTGTATTTCTGCCACCTGGTTTTCTTCCCTAGCAAACAGATTCCTTTTGAATTGCAAGTACATGCCATAAGGATTGGCCATTTCACATATCTTTGCTTCTCTTTGGGAAGACAGAAGAAAAAACCAAGGAAAGGAATATATACCTCAATTCATTTGCTCCCTACCAAATATGATTCCCAAAACTAATGCCATTCCAGAGTTTGTCTTGATTATGAATCCCTGCTTAATAATCCTCCCCATGATGCTGCATCTCCCACATATGCACCTCAACAAATTTGAGGAGCTTATGGACTTCATTTTTGAATGGATTAGTTATTTAATTGCATAGAGTTGTGTGTATTCGTTGACACTTGTTGGGATGGATAGTACAAGTATCTCTTTTGTTCGTGACTATTTGGAAGAGTCATGAATACTTCTAGATATACGTGTTTCCATCATTTATTTTACCAATAGGTGTAAGATTGACGTAACATTTTATTAAATAGGCGTAATGGTGCATATCACAGTAACACAAAAAGTATACATCTTATGCGAACATATTTTTGTGTATGTATTGTACTTGCATGAGAACATCACAAAAGGACAGTGGTTGATTACCATCTTCCTTTGATCGGATCCATGGTCTTGGATTCTTCCCAGGGTATGTAGGTAGCTCACAAAGGTCACCGTTAACTGTTTCAGTCATCACAGAAGTTACCATTCCTTAGCCCCCCATTGGTTGTTAGGCATTTGTCACTTTCTTCTATTTCGTTTCCATAGCGATTCACTGAACTTAGAAAAGCAACTAGAGCAGAGCTAGTAAATATCCGACCTAAAGCTCTTGAACTAGCGGAGGCGATTAGCATACTGAACATAAATGTAGCTATAAAGCCTCATTTTTTAGTTTTTAGTACTACAAAAGCCACCTAATTAAATGTCTGTATCACTTTTTTCATTCCCTACTTAATAAACATCTAACACGCAATTTTGAATCAGGTTTTACTTTTGTCTATAACAGACCGTCAACAAACATTTTTCAAAGAGTCAGATCCTCTAAGATCATTAACTTCAGTAGGAACCATGAGAAGAAAGATAAGAATGGACTGAGTAATTTATAGACCCACACTAGGTCTAGAGGGCCTTGAGACAAACACAAATGCTTACATTCAGGGGTGGCTCTAGAATTTCAGTTCAATGGTGACAAAATCGTATAGAAAACTCTTTACAATGCTCAGGGATGAAACTAAGATTTTACCCTAATAGTAGCGAAATGTATACTAAAAAAATAAAAGCCAAGTGGCATCAGAGAGGGTAAGCCTAGAGACTTCTTTCATTGATAATCCAGAGCATCAGTATGCACAAAGATAATGCACTTCCCAAATTTATAATGTTTTTCCCCAGATCTCTATATGGATTTTTCAAATTGATAACCGTACTCCCTTTTGGGAGTGACATTATTTATTTGGGAAGTGACATTATAATTAAATTCTCTTAATTTTTTAGGTTAAGTTATTTTAGGGTTAGAATTAATGTGGAGTTTTTTTTTCTTAATTACACTTAATCATTTATATTATTTCACTTTGGCCAATTGAATTTAGTTTTAGAATACTTTTTTGGCTCTCCTTTCTTGAAAAAAATAGAAGATTTATAACTAGTATATAATAAAAAACAAGGAACTAAAATTCTTGTCGTAGCGGCCGCCGCCAGTAGACCCCCTGGTTCCATCCGTGAGTCAACGCCAAACTCTATACTATAAAACAAACTTTTTCTTTGGTTGAAATTTTAATGGGTCCAAACGATTACCGACACGGAGAAATAGAGTACAATTTACAAGTTCATGATGTGTTTCATCAATTCTTTCACTTCCAAAAACACAGATTCCTCTTTCTTTCTTAACTGCAGTATCTACAGAAGTTACTAGAAAGATCCATATCAAAACATTGTTTTCAATCCAAAGGAGCTGAGCGCCCAAGAAGTCCAAGTGCGTTCACAAGAGTCTTTCTAAACCTCACAACATCAATATTAAAATTCTGCTTTACAAGGTACACATCCTTAACAGCCTCATACCCTTTCGAGGCGATGGATTCCGGATCAACAATGACAGGGTGATCTTTGCCATAAAGAGAGACGAGAGAGCTTTCCTCTGGTTCAATTTTGTAATCTATGTAATTCAAACCCATTCGTATAGCTGGTGTGCCATAGGTGATGTTTGAGAGCGATTCTAGGCCCAGCCCCACCACTTGCACCAGGACAGCCCCTTTTTGCAAGAAGACAGCATTTGTCATCCCAGCACCGTGGGCGCCAACTAGTACGCTGCACGAGTTCACTATCTCTGCAAATTTGTCCAAATTGGCCGTCATATCAGGCTGTGCGGTGATAACTCTGAAGCCCAATTCCTTTATCATGGTCACCATCTGATCTTCGTTCATAAAGGCTCTTTTGTTCTTACGCGACATAAGTACCAACGTCGGTTTTTCCATTTGCGAAAAATCTTGTATCTTTAGATTGTAAGATTCGGTGACAAACTGCCTGAAATCAAGCATGGAGTAACCTTCGGGGACGTCCATGGTCTTAATGGCAAGATTGTCATGGTAGTGAAGCCCGACAACTGCTCCCGGAAAGCAATGCACACTTACATTTGCTGCTGGATTAATGACTTCATAGCTTGACAAATGGGAGAAAATTTTCTTATATTTACTTATGAACCGAATATCAAAATCGGGGACAATAAAGCGTAAGCGAGATTGAAAATGGCGACTAGTGATGAACAAAGGAATTATTAATTCACTGATTTCATGGAATACGTTTCCTGAGGATGCGCCGGATGAGAAAACTATGGCAGGGACATTATGGGTATACTCACAAGCCGGAGGCGGGGAGATGTTTCCCTGAAGTACCTGC
Source organism: Rhododendron kiyosumense (assembly GCA_019656275.1). NCBI lineage: Eukaryota > Viridiplantae > Streptophyta > Magnoliopsida > Ericales > Ericaceae > Rhododendron > Rhododendron kiyosumense. The sequence goes on along the minus strand of BPLS01000479.1, from coordinate 28,447 downwards.
ACTGATGAAATCCTTCTCATCGTCGACTTATCATCCTCCTTCGGATATGGACGAATTCTCCTACTGGCTTGGGGCGTTCCTTGATTGAATGGTGCATAAATTGTCATTGTAAGTGTATCGATCCTTACTTGTCTATTGAACACACAAACTTCAGTGTGAATGTCATAATGGCAAGCAAATCCAGTCGCTTCCAGCTGAGTTTGATTTTCTCCTATATGCATGCATGCAATTCCACAGAAGAAACAAATTAGACATGGCAAATTGAGAGAAGGGTGACTATACATCATCTCTAATGTTACAGGGATGGCAACGGGGTGGGGTGGGGGTGGATATTACTATCCCCGTTCCCGATCCACCCACCCCTATTCTATCTCCATCCCCTCCCCGATCTCCACTAGGGAATTTTTTTTTAACCTCTTCCTGCACCCCCAAACGGGAAATGGAGATCCAAACGGAGAAGCAGGCTTGGGCTTCCAATCATTTGATATCTACAGAAATTAATACACCACTGAACATTTTATGACACGCACTATGATGAAAAAAAGACAGTTTTTCATAATGCATGCACTGGACTTGGGTCTACCGCTTATTCCTTCATAGTTAAAACAGACTTCAAGTGTTGAACACATCTAATGCAAAGATTAAAACTAACTTCAAAATAGTCTACCAACCAAGTGCAAATTACATCAAGTCTGTGCCGCTATGCGCCGCAGTTGAACAAAGCTAATAATATTGCTAAGTTGGTAATTAGGCTACAAAGGGAAAAGTTAAAAAACAAACACTAATGTACTAATAATATTAAAATTGACATTAATGATATATATGAAACGAGCCGAGCAAAAAAATGATATATATGAAACGAAGGCTTTGGTGCGGGGCGACTACGGGGTGGGGAATGGGGCATAGGCCAGTTAATGGACCGGATTCGATTCGAAAAATCTTGCTAGAACTTTGACTTATATTTAGTATGAAGAGATACCAAGGAGTTCTAGAAAAAAAAGGCTAGATGCCGGAGCGGAACGAGTGGAGCGAAGCGCAACGAGTGTAGCAACGGCATCTAGCCCATCACCGATGATCCAGTGAAAGTAGACTGGGCTGAAGGCCCAAGCGTTCTGTAATTTGGGAGTAGACTGGGTTGCAGTATGGTACGGTATCATATAAGGGTATTTTTGAAATATAGACCAAATACTAGGTTAGAGTTAGATAATGCGTGGGTGGGGGTGGGGAATCGCGAGTGTGAAAGTGTCTTCCACAAACCTCTCAAACAACTAATGCCTTATTCTCTTCCCAACTCAAAACGAATTTTTCAAAAAATTCCCCCTAAATTCCTCCTAGATTCTCCCTACTTTCAACATTTCTCTCTCTATCTCTCTCCACTTATTACCCCTACTATTTTTCAAATTGCAATCCAAACAAGGCATAAAATTTGTAAGTGTGAGAATTGAGAACTCAAGCACAGAGAGAGGATTTAGAGAGGGAGCATAGATCATTTTGAAGGATTATGTGAATAAGATTCTCCCCTTATTCACTCCCTGAATTTTTTAAAAAAATCATCCCTGAATCCTATCCTATACCCAAAAATCTCCGAATCCCAAACAAGGAGAGGATCGGGGCAGGTTGGGTCAAATCGGCCGAAATGGCCACCCCTCGCCTCCCCCCCCACCCCACAACTATGATTATAGACTTTCCCTAATGTGGAATAATGAAAATGCAGAAGTAAAAGAGGAAAAAAAAGAAACCTTTCAGTAGTCTTTTCATGAGAAAATGCAGGTGATCATGTTGATGTTCTATGCGACTGGTGCCCGAATCCGTTTTTTTCCCTGCCATTAATTTCCAAGCAATGATATTCACCAAGTCAATGGTGGGTGAGAAATCTCTCTATAAAACATTGATTTAGGAAAAGCTTGCAAATTCATAGATCTTCAAGAAGCATAATTACATTGACTTGATGGAACTTCGCGCGATCCGATTTCGGCAGTGTAGAGCAAGGTGAGGAGAAGCAAGCAGAAAAATGGCGTTGCGCTTAGAACCAGACTTCTTGGCACCTTCTCCATCTTCCAACAATCTGAAAACCCTCTGCTCAAAGTTTTTGCTTTGACTTAAACATGCATGAGCAACCCTTGAGGTGCTCAATACGTTTAAGATTTAAGTATACGTTGGTTTGTGTTTTTGGTTAATTAATTTGACTTTGCATTTTTCTTAGGGCAAATTTTCATAGTGGTCCCTTTAGTTTTACCATTGTCTCAATTTCGTCTCTCTAGTTTCAATTGTCATCATTTCGTCCCTGTAGTTGGTTTTACGTTCTAAATTGGTAAAATCGTTAACACCGTTAATGAAACTAATGGAAAAAATATGATTAAAAAATTAAGTGCTCCCATTTCCAATTCAGTTGAACCGGTGTGAAAATCTTATTTTTTTTATCATTTTATTCTAAATGGTCGTAATGAATTTTTGGCTCTAAGGTCTTTCAACGAGCACCCGAAAACTCCTTATTTAGTTTCAGGGCTCTCTTATGGTGTTTATTGAAAGGGCTTAGAGCCAAAAATCCATTAAGACCATTTAAGATAAAATCATCAGAAAAATAAGATTTTCACACTGGTTCAACCGGAATGAAAATTGAAGCACTTAATTTTTTAATCATATTTTTCCGTTAGTTTCATTAACAGTGTTAACGATTTTACCAATTTAGAATGTAAAACAAACTAGAGGAACGAAATGGTGACAATTGAAATTAGAGAGACGAAATTGAGACAACCGTAAAACTAGAGGGACGACTACAAAAATTTACCCTTTTTCTTATTATTGTGGTCCACGTTTTCGTCATGATTCTTTCATCTCTTAATATTTTTCCCCTTCTCCGATTAGTTTAATCCATTGAACAACTTACAGCGGAAGAAATGTATAGTAAGATATGGGTTTATTGATAGATAGACGTTATTGAAGATAAAAGAGTGCCAGCTTGCGTCGGGCGGAGCTAGGATTTGGATACATACGGGAGTGACACCAAGTGGATTCATGGAAACTGTTACATTCCGTTTTCTCCATTTACCGGCGGCATAAACTCAAATTTCTAAGAGGGGGAGCCGCTGCATCCCGCTTTCTCTCTTGGTGAATGCCGCCACAAAACAAAATTGACAAGTTACTCCAATATGGGAAGCTATTGTATTCTGCTTTCTTCCCTAGCAAGCACCACAAATTTTTTTTGACAAGTTTCTGGGGATGCCTAGAGCAATTGGACATGCCTGTTTCACCCTAAGTGTAGAAAAAGGATTACTGCGTAACTTATTCATACAAGTATGTAAATCGATATTTTTGTGAATCCACTTTATATGTTTATTCACACGCAACATGGTCAGTAAATAAACAAGTAGTAAAAATACTACTCCCATTGTCCTATAAAATTGGTTCCTTACGAAACTACGTGCAATTTTCAAATTTAAAAATAACATATTTATTAATTGATCTTTTCAAAATTTTTGCACTGTTCAAAAGATCTCATCAAGATTTATCAAATAAGATCCATATTGCACCAAAAATTATTTTGATAAGTACCTTATTTTTCGGTTCAAAATTGCATATAGTTACGTAGGGGTTAAACTTTATGAGGCAGAGGGAGTTATTTTGTGGAAAAAAATTTAATATCCAAAGGGATCACATTTCTTTCCAATTAGTGGAAAAAATTACAAATATTGATGGAAAATTACAAACATGGTTGGAAATTATGCGAAAATTGAGAGAGAGAGAGAGAGAGAGAGAGAGAGGAATTTTGGAAAAATTGAAAACGAAACACAGTGCCCTTAAGAGGCTCAAACTCTTGTGCGATGCTTCAAGCACTTATAATTGGCACATGAACCACTCAAAAAGTACACTTCGTGTAGACTTTCCGTACAATATTTTTATTTAAAGGTTTTGCGTAATTCTTTTTCCTTTTTTGGTATTTATGAAATGGGGGTGGCACGTGCCACACCCCCAACCAACTAGCTCTGCCCTTGAGCTTCTGAGTATCTTGACTAGACTTAAAGTCGATGACAGGATAAACATTTAGTTGCCTCAAGAGCTTTGTTTTTAATTTTGTAGGTGGAAGTCGTACCTACAAGTTTGGAGTAGAAAGTCCATTATTTACTGTCATGATCCCACCCGATCAACCATTGGAGTCATTAAAAGCCTATTTTTTGTCAATATCTAGAGAAACATTTTTTAATCTTGTGGTGTGTACTGTGTACAAATGACTTGTAATAGTTTAATCAGAGATCCAATTTTCTTGGCTATTTTTCCGTAAATCTATTGGGGATCAATGCTTTTATCTTTATGTAATATGTTGAGAAACCCTAGAAACTAAATTTAAACAGGGGGTGAAATTTGCAGGGGTGGGTTGCATCTTTTGCCTCATTGATTAAGCATTGGGCTTTGGGACATCATAAGTTGACTAATATTAAACACTATTTCTAAGAGATCTGGCAGGCAAGACTGACTCATTGCAGTTCTCTCTCTCTTTTTTTTAATTGGCGAAAGAAAATATATTGATGAAACTCAATAAACATACATTGAGAGAGCGAGAGGAGAAACATCCAACCAAATGTTGAATGAGAAAAGAGAGAAAAAGACAAACATGCAATAAGAAGCAAACTATACTTAGAAAATTAAGTCTGAAACACCTAATTCCTTCCAAGAATTTCTTGAATCTCAACAAAATATGCGTCCGCATTATGTCTTCCTTTTTACCCAGAGAGCAATCCTTGTTAAATCATCCCCATCAACCAAAGCCATGCTGAAGACCTTAAGAGGCTAAGAGTGACCTTGTCGCAATTCTTTCTTGGATTGCTTGGCATGCAAAAATTCCAGTCTTAGGAGGGCTCAAATTCCTCCAAATAAGTGTCAAGCTGAGAGCCTCCTGACGTTGTTGCTGTTCCCAAGTTGCATAGACAGACTTAAACTGAGATAAGCAGCTGGTTGGAACTCCATTTCCACACCAAACAGTCAACTCTAGAGCTATTTAGAGTGAATCCAGAAAGCTTATAAAGAAAACATTAAAGAATGTGAGAGAGAGAGAAACAGAGGCACATAGAGAGTAGTAAACATTAATTAAAGAGAGATAGAGGCAGAGAAAGTAAATCAAACAAGGATTTAATTTTGATTATGAGGATTTGATTATGATTCGTATTTTGGATCCAATGGTGGAGAAAGAATGTGAGAGCTTGAGCCAATTGAATTGGGAGGGATCCAATGAGCAATACAAAGAACAATGAGCACAAAATGACGTGCGAGCACGTCGCGCTCTTCGCTAGTGATTCCAAAAGCTAGTACCATTCCCCGAGTTTGTCTTGAATTGATTATGAAACCCGGCATAATTGTCCTTCCCGTGACAGAATATGCATCTGCCACTGAGCATTTGAGGGGCTCCCAGAAGATGGTAGCCTACGCCCCCAAAAATCCTAACAAATCCCATATTTCCTACTAAGAACTCTAACCCAGAGTGAGTTTTTATCCTTGGAGAACCTCCACCACCACTTTGCTAACAAAGAGGAGTTTTGTTCACTGATTCTTCTGATGCCAAGACCGCCAATTGAACAAATGAAGATTCTTTTTGTCATTGGAATTACCCCACAAAAATTTCCTTTGAATCTTTTACTTGAATTTGCCATTGAAACAGGAATCTTGACAGGGACAAACAATATAAGGGGAGATTAGAGAGGGCGAACAGGCCCTTGCTGCAAGAAGACAGCATTTGTAAGTTCAGCACCGAAGGCCCCAACCAGTGCGATGACAACTCTGAAGCCCAATAACTTCATCATGGTCACCACCTGATCTTCGTTCATAAAGATTCTTGTGTTTTTATGAGATATGAGTATCAATGTGGTTTTGCAGTCTCTGACATATCTCCTATCTTTAGATTGTAAGATTCTCTTAGAAACCGCTTGAAATCAAGTATGGAATAACCTTCAGGGACTTCATTGGTCTTGAAGGTAAGATTGTCATGGTAGTGAAGCCCGAGAAACTGCTACGGGAAAGCAATGCACGCTTACATTTGCTGCTGGATTAATGACTTCATAGCTTGACATATGGGAGAAAATTTTCTTATATTTACTAATGAATTGAATTCTAAAATTAGTGACGATAAAGTGTAGGCGAGATTGGAAGAGGTGACTAGTGACGAACAATTAAAGGAATGATTATATCGTTGAATTCATGGAATAAGTTTCCTATGGCTCCACCGGATGAGAAAACTAGGGCAGGTACATTACGGGTATACTCACAAGGTGGAGGGAGGGGATGTTTCCATGAAATATTTGCATTTGATGAAACCGTTCTCTTGATCCACTTATCTTCCTTTTTCGCACATGGAAGGATTATTCTATTGACTAGGGGCATACTTTGATTGAATGGTGCATGAATCGTCATTGTAAGTGTATCAATCCTTACTGGTCCATTGGACACACAAACTTCAGTGTGAAAGTCATAATGCCAAGCAAATCCGGTTGCTTCAATTTTCTCCTATATGCATGCATGCAATTCCAATGGAGAAACAAATTAGACATGAATATTATCTCAAACTTTTATTGTTGAATCCATGTTTTGAAGCTCATTGAGAGAAGGGTGACTATACATAATGTTATGGAAATTAACTATGCAAATCAAATACAATGTGGTATTAGCGAGTGAATGACCAAGGATCATGTTATTAGAGATTTCCCCCTGTAACTATAATTATAAACTTCCCTACTATTGAATAACGAAAATGCAGAAGTAAAAGAAGAGAGAGAAACCGTTCACTAGTCTTTTCATTAGAAAAAGCAGGCGATCTTGATGTTCTATCTGAGTCGCACCCGACTGTGTTTTTTTCCCTGCCATATCCAAGCAATGATATTGACCAAGTCAAAGGTGCGTGATCAGAAATTGCTCTATAAAACATTGATTTAGGAAAAGCTTGCGAATTCATGGAGTTGAAGAAGCATAATTACATAGATTTGATGGAACTACATGTGATCCAATTTCAACAGCGTAGAGCAAGGCGAGGAGTAGGAAGCAGAAAAATGGAGTCGCACCTAAAACCAGACTTCTTGGTACCTTGCCTTCTCCATCTTCCAACAATCTGAAAAACTACTCATAGTTTTTGCATTAACTTTGACATGCATGAAAAACCATGGTGGTGCTCAATATATGTAAGATTGAAGTAAATATGTTGGCCAGTGTTTTTTGTTAATTGAACTTTGCATTTTTGTTATTCAGGTCCACTTTTTTCACTGTCATGATTCATTCCTGCCTTATTATTGTTCCCCATCTCCGATTAGTTTAATCCATTGAACAACTTAGAGCGCAAGAAGTGCAACACACACACACACACATGTTGATGTATTGATATAGATTTTATTCATGATAACAGAGTGCGAAAGTCGGTTCATGAGCTTCTCGACTAGCCTTGAAGTCAACTATAGGACAAACCTTCAGTTGCCTCAAGAGCTTTATTTTTGTTTTTTGCGGATGGAAGTCGTGCCTACAATTTTGGAGTAGAAAGTCTACTGTTTACTATCATGATCCCACTCAACCAATTCTTGAAGCAGTTAAAATCATATTTTCTTGTCAGTTTCTAGAGAAACGCTTTTCAATCTAGTGGTGTGTGCTTTATATGTACTGTATGCTTATACATTTGAATTGACTTTTAATTACTAGTTTAATCAGAGATTGAATTTTCTGGGCATTATTTCAGTACATTAATTGGGGACCTGATGTTTTTGTGTTTACTAATGTTGTGAAGAACCCTAGAAATTTAAATAGGGGGAGAAATTTGCATCTT
>BPLS01000479.1:0-16173 GCA_019656275.1 Rhododendron kiyosumense | reverse complement strand
TGAAGAGAGGAATCAGATAACACAAAAAAAATATGAACCAAATTCTAAAAAAAAATTAATAAACACAAAAATAATCTAAAAAGTTCATATGTTTTTGATTGTTTTTCTTTTAGTGATTTTATTTTATGTGCATAAATAAGTTCGCACAAAAGCAAAAGAATAAAAAAACAGATGAACTTTATTTGAGTTCGACTCAATTACTTGGTAAAGTTTTTTTTTTAATGTGATTGCCCACAGAACACTGCGGATCCCTTTCACTTGGAACTCAAAAACCTGCAATGCATGTAACTCATCGATATACAATGAATTAGATCCTCTAAGATCATATATAACTTCAGCAGGAACCATGGGAAGGAAGATAAGAATGTACTGAGTAATTTATGGACCCAAATCAAGTCTAGAGGGCCTCGAGACAGACACAAATGCTTATATTCAGGAGCGCCCTAAAATTTTAGTTTTTTTTTTGTCAACCGATAACAGATATTATAACCATGAAGAAAATCATTACATCAAGAATGAGACTCATCCCTAATTAAGGGATCAAGTAACTACAACGGTGGGGAATCAGTCCAAAGACAAGACCCCATACCAAATATGTCACGCCCCAAAAATGAGAAGTGACCGGCCGTGAACCACGAGGCTAATCCGTGGAACACGCAGCCTGAATAAATCAAAATAACTGAAAATCAAATGATTGCTTTTTCATTATTAATCAAATCAAAAGCCAACTATGTCTCATCATAAACATGGGGCACAACCATCCCATGAACCAAATAATATCCAATAATCCAACAATAATTAAAAGAATTTGTTATCTGTCAAATTGTTTCAAAATGCGGAAGCGATTTTTAAAATAAAACTAAAATGAGACACCCTAAGGAGGTCAACAAAAGAAAATCCCCGAGATGCCACCAGAGTCCTTGCCCCTAACTTGCCTGAAAGAGAAGTTGGAATAAATCCGTCAGCTGACAAGCTCAGTGAATAGCAAGTATGAATATTAAATAAAGTTGAAAGCAGGGACTAAAATAATTTACCATTAAATCATAATTTGGCATACGAGGTGTCCAGCAGAATAATAAATTAATCAGTGAAGCGTGTAACCAATAAATATTCTTGGTGGTGATCATAACATTAACTCCATCAACAATGGGGAACCACAATCAAATAGTACCATGGCCAAAATAAATCTCAACAAAATTGGATCCAATATCGAACTTAGAGTCACCAGGGTTGGCAGCCCGTGGTACTTTTCCCTAAGACGATCCGGCGAAAGAAAGCCGTTGAGCATTAGGGTCACCGGCCTAACACGGTCTTTTCCCCAATGGCCAGGGTCACCAACATGAGAAGGAATAAGTTCCCTGGACTTCCGAAATAAATGTTCCCATTAATATCCACCAAGTTCTCACCAAAAAGAATATTAACAATTGATCTCAGAAAATTCATCGTATGCCAATTTATAGAACACCTTATAAACAGTTTTGAGTCTCCGAATAACATTTATATAAATTTCTGAAGGAAATACTTTTAGGGGACACAGGGATCTTTCGAAAATACGTAACATACTTAACTACTCACCTGGATCCAAAAGTGTCCAAAAGTAAAGCAATCGAACACGCAAAAAGGAAGCTAACCTGAATAAAAGAGCAAAGCACGAAATGACTAGCTATGCAAATATACACCACATAAATACAGGATACTGCCTACGTACGAGTAACATAACAAAATAAAACTAGCCTAATCCTAATTACTACCCTATAGTAAACAGCAAGACTACAAACCCAAACTCATGCGTCCAATCCACGTGCACAAACCACACGACCGCCAATACTTCCCACGCCACACACCGCCATACACCATTCTTGACATTTGGTTCCACAATCACATCACACACCGAATCTCCACTACTGATCCATGCATATTTCCATATCCATAGTATTAAAAGAGACTAATAATGCCAAAAGAACGGAACCCAATTACCTCTTCATTAACCCACCGAACCATACATTCCAAAAGTCAACTTCACCATGTACAACAGAGAACGGAAAAGAGAACAAAAATAAGGTTTCAACAATCGCTTACCCAATCACCAACGGTCTGCGGCTTCCTCTCTCAAAAAATCAGAAGTTCTCGCTTCCATATTCTCTCAAGAGATATAACCCTAGTTTGTTGTGGTTTTCTAATTTAAGCGTAACTTGTAAAACTACCCATTATCTCACAATATCCCTAAATTGTAGCTAATTAGTTAATTACGTATAAATCCAACTAATATAGACTAATTAATGAAATGAATAATTATACATGCACCCTCGAACTAATAATAACGCACATGGTAACTATATTGCGCAGAAAAGAAAATTGCTAATTAGGACTCACACCATAAAACTCCCAATTAATAAATGGCCAAAATAATTAATAAGATAAATAAAATTTCTAGGCCGTAACATCCTTCCCCCCTTAAAATAAATTTCGTCCTCGAAATTGCATACTAACCTCATTCATATAAATGTGGGTACTTATTGCGCATCTCCTCATCACGCTCCCAAGTGGCTTCTTCAACCGCATGGTTGCGCCACAAAACTTTGACCAGTAGAATTGTTTTGTTGCGAAGCACTTTCTCGTTCGTATCAAGAATCTCAACGGGTTGCTCATCATAGGTTAAATCATCCCGAACATTAAGTGGCTCATAATCAATAACATGGGACGGACTATGCACATACTTCCTTGTCATATCATAGATACATAAAAAAAAAAATTATTGAGCCAAGCCAACTAGGCGGCAACGCCAAACCATAAGTCACATCACCAATCCTCTCTAAGACCTCAAACGGCCACCCAATCCAACGACTACTCAACTTTCCTTTTTTGCCAATCCGAATAACACCTTTCCATGGGGACACCATAAGAAATACCATATCTCGTGTTGCAAACTCCAAATTCCTCCAATGACTATTCGAAAAAGTCTCTCTTGTATTATGACCATAAATTGAACTAGCCCAAATCAATTGAAGAAATTAATCAACCAACCTTATCAATCAAATTAAGACACCGGAATTGTAAAAGAACCTCAAACTAGTAGTCACTAGTTTACCATCATTAAAAAAAATATTCATAGGGCCACCCAATTACTCCAAATACAATTCTATATCAAACAACAGCTTCCTCTTCTTTTTTTTTTTTGTAAAAAATTTAATTACCGCGAATAGTGTAGCATCATGAAAAGAAGTCAAAATTACTACTTCAAATAAAATAGTCAGGGCATCAATTCCTTATCTCAGTTAAATGTTTTGACCTCTGAATTGATTCAAAAAAAAAAAAAATTCTGTAGATCACATTCTCAACACATTTTTACTAGTATCATCCTCAAATGTTTCAAAACATAGTTTAGCACAATTGGAATTGAAAATTTCCAGTGAAAAATTTCCTAGGATCAACGTTTAAGTCAAATAACAACCTTAAAGTTTGTATTGCAGATAACCAATATTTTGAAAGTTAATGCTGATAAATAAAATACTTTGAAAAACCATACAGCTTTAAATGCAAACTCTAATAACCCCCCCCCCCTTTTTTTTTTTTTTTTTGCAGTTAGTCATCAAGCCCAAATCTATTCTCATCATGAGGATTATGAACCAAAATTTGAAATCACCATAAGCATTCCCGAATCTCCATAAGATTGAACTTGTCAATTTTGAGTAACCTCCCAAACTATACTCATTCAATAATTATGGCTTAAACTGCTTACTTCCTCATTGTATTCCATAACATTGCATCTAAATGCATCAAATGTAGTTTCTAGCTAGTAGATCACAACTTGGCATCGATAAACTCACTCACACCATAACTAATAATATCAAGCCCTCTAACAAAAATCTGAATCTCCATAGCTTAACTTGAATCGGTTGCTCATTTTTCTATGAAATTAAATATATAACTAACCACTTATCAAACCGTACCAAATTACTTAACCAAATCTAATTCTCAAAGATTTGAACAAACTGTGCCACCATAAAAAGAAACATGGCATTATCCATACTCCACTATGACATATGCCTCAAGGACCATCAACCAAGGACTAGCTAACTGTTACTCTCTCTTAAAAGTGTTATATAAACCAATATATAAATTAAAAACTCACCTATTCCACACCAAAAATTCGTACAACATCATAACCCCTGAAGGTATAGCGATAAAGCTCCATCAACTACGGATTCAAACATCTGAAATATCATTGTGTTCTCTTCAGATTCCTTAGTAAAGTGATACCTTGATGTCCAACATTCACATTTCTAGCTATGAAATAAACTATCTTCTCCACATCCAACTCGATAATAGTTAAGTTCTAAAAGTACATATAAATCTTCATGACCTCTTAGTACCTTTCATAACTACGAACCAACAAAATATTTTTACAAAAATCTCTCTGATAGTATGTTCCAACTTCACCCAAAAGGAACTAACTTAACACTAACAATATGATAATCTACCAACTAATCAATCAAGGTTAGAATTAGTAGTCATGGAAAGAATCAAAATAATTCCAATTCAAACCAATAAGCCAAACTCCAATGATTGATCTCCAACAATAAACTACTACAATTCCATCACTCACAAAAACCCAAGGTCTAATAATGAACTCCTTAGACCTTAAAAGCTTTTGATAATCATTACGGTATCACAAGTTCTATGGCCCAATAGAACACCTCTTATTATTGATTGATTTACCAATTAGCTAAACATCTTACACTGATACCCTCCAAACTGTTTCATTAAATCATCCTCAAATCAGTCTTCACGAGAGTCCAACAAATCATCAAGTCCAGAACTAACCTTAAGTAACAACACGCCCCGCAAATATCATTGTCTATTCCACATCTCCAAAAAGAGCTGCAAGAGTATAATTCTTCAATAATTGCAATCTAATCTTGTCACATCAACCAAAGTTTAAGATGGTACCAATGGATAGCTAAATAGAATTTCACACCACCAAAATTTTAAGAAAAAATAAAATAAAATGTCACGGGCCATCATATATAGATCTACAACCTTATTAATTTCCCAACTCAATAGTGCCTTCAAAATTAATTTTCAAACTAACTAGCCCCTAGTTTCACTTTCCATGACAACACATAATACACAACACAACCTGAAATTCCTCAAATTCACCTCGCATCCTGAAGACTAACTCCATGAGCTAACCCAAAATTCAACTTCATAAGATTCTGCACTCAATTCTTTTCTTTTCTTTTTCCCATACAAAATCATGTGTCTAAATCATCCCCAAGGACCCAAAAGTAACAATTTAACCTTTAGCAACAAACAACATAAGAACCCCAAAATTACTAATGATTGAGTCGGTAATATTCCATACCAATTCAATGACACAATAACAACTCTATTCCATGAGTTTACCTACAACATTTTTTTTTTTCTTTCATAACCTTTCCAAATTTCTATGATAGTGATACCATAATGTATTAAATTTCTAAATCACCATAGCGCACTCCATAACTTTATCTTCTAATCACCAAACAAACTATAACAATCCATTTTAATATACTGAAACCAGCCCAAGCACTCACATCCCGTTATAGCCACAATCCACTGCATAGTCACTACCAATCAAGCGGTCATAACCTTGACAAAACATTTTCATCTACTATCTAGTTTTCAAAATTGAACTGCGACGACTACGATTAGAAAATCTCACAATGTCAACAATCAACTCCTCCCACTTTATATTCACTTGGATCAAGACTCGTCTAACCTTTTTTTTTACCGATTGAAACAATGAAACATTGGAATCCCCACTAATCTTACCTTTATTCATCTCCTAATAAATATCAACAAACCGATTTCGTATTTTCTTAAATAACCATAATTATTGACCTCTCCAAACATAACGTAACCAAATTAATCTCTACCAAGATACTAAAGATAGGAATGGAGGACCAATCAAAGAGTAACAATTCAAGACTATCTGGCTATCTAGGATGTATAGAGCATTACAAAATAAGAAAATCTTAGCACACACTCCCACAATTTAACTGGCCCATTATCCATACCAACTTGTAGCAGTCCTCTAATTTACATCCTTAAGTCAATCTCCAAGTGTACCACCACCAATATAAATTCTCGGGATTCAATAACATCATGGTCCAACTCCATTCAGTCAACAACATACTCGTAAATATGTGTAACGATCCCAATATCAAATAATTCACTCTCTACATTCTTCTACAATACCGTATCCAAAACTTACAATAAAATAATATTCCCGAAGATGGGTCACCGAATGATTGCTATACCTTAATACTATGCAGGTACCAATACACATCAACTAACAAATATTTTCAAAAATGCCAATAGGACTCTGGGGACTCGGACCTCCACTAAATGAACATGATAAAAAATGAATGCAAAAGTTTTTTTTTTCTTTTTCAAACCTAGGCTCTGATACCACAATTGTCACGCCCCAAAAATGAGAAGTGACCGGCCGTGAACCACGAGGCTAATCCGTGGAACACGCAGCCTGAATAAATCAAAATAACTGAAAATCAAATGATTGCTTTTTCATTATTAATCAAATCAAAAGCCAACTATGTCTCATCATAAACATGGGGCACAACCATCCCATGAACCAAATAATATCCAATAATCCAACAATAATTAAAAGAATTTGTTATCTGTCAAATTGTTTCAAAATGCGGAAGCGATTTTTAAAATAAAACTAAAATGAGACACCCTAAGGAGGTCAACAAAAGAAAATCCCCGAGATGCCACCAGAGTCCTTGCCCCTAACTTGCCTGAAAGAGAAGTTGGAATAAATCCGTCAGCTGACAAGCTCAGTGAATAGCAAGTATGAATATTAAATAAAGTTGAAAGCAGGGACTAAAATAATTTACCATTAAATCATAATTTGGCATACGAGGTGTCCAGCAGAATAATAAATTAATCAGTGAAGCGTGTAACCAATAAATATTCTTGGTGGTGATCATAACATTAACTCCATCAACAATGGGGAACCACAATCAAATAGTACCATGGCCAAAATAAATCTCAACAAAATTGGATCCAATATCGAACTTAGAGTCACCAGGGTTGGCAGCCCGTGGTACTTTTCCCTAAGACGATCCGGCGAAAGAAAGCCGTTGAGCATTAGGGTCACCGGCCTAACACGGTCTTTTCCCCAATGGCCAGGGTCACCAACATGAGAAGGAATAAGTTCCCTGGACTTCCGAAATAAATGTTCCCATTAATATCCACCAAGTTCTCACCAAAAAGAATATTAACAATTGATCTCAGAAAATTCATCGTATGCCAATTTATAGAACACCTTATAAACAGTTTTGAGTCTCCGAATAACATTTATATAAATTTCTGAAGGAAATACTTTTAGGGGACACAGGGATCTTTCGAAAATACGTAACATACTTAACTACTCACCTGGATCCAAAAGTGTCCAAAAGTAAAGCAATCGAACACGCAAAAAGGAAGCTAACCTGAATAAAAGAGCAAAGCACGAAATGACTAGCTATGCAAATATACACCACATAAATACAGGATACTGCCTACGTACGAGTAACATAACAAAATAAAACTAGCCTAGTCCTAATTACTACCCTATAGTAAACAGCAAGACTACAAACCCAAACTCATGCGTCCAATCCACGTGCACAAACCACACGACCGCCAATACTTCCCACGCCACACACCGCCATACACCATTCTTGACATTTGGTTCCACAATCACATCACACACCGAATCTCCACTACTGATCCATGCATATTTCCATATCCATAGTATTAAAAGAGACTAATAATGCCAAAAGAACGGAACCCAATTACCTCTTCATTAACCCACCGAACCATACATTCCAAAAGTCAACTTCACCATGTACAACAGAGAACGGAAAAGAGAACAAAAATAAGGTTTCAACAATCGCTTACCCAATCACCAACGGTCTGCGGCTTCCTCTCTCAAAAAATCAGAAGTTCTCGCTTCTATATTCTCTCAAGAGATATAACCCTAGTTTGTTGTGGTTTTCTAATTTAAGCGTAACTTGTAAAACTACCCATTATCTCACAATATCCCTAAATTGTAGCTAATTAGTTAATTACGTATAAATCCAACTAATATAGACTAATTAATGAAATGAATAATTATACATGCACCCTCGAACTAATAATAACGCACATGGTAACTATATTGCGCAGAAAAGAAAATTGCTAATTAGGACTCACACCATAAAACTCCCAATTAATAAATGGCCAAAATAATTAATAAGATAAATAAAATTTCTAGGCCGTAACAAAATATACCTCTGCTCGCCAACAGATGAGCAACCATATTGCAAGACCTACGGGCAAAGGAAAAAGAACAGACTTGAAAACTTCTACCCAAGGCATGGATATCATGAAGAACAACCCCGAACTCCTAACTAGTCACAATCTGCCTATTTATCATATTAATCACAACTTGAGCATCACTCTCCACTACAATTGACCCTAATCCCAACTGTCTCCCCAACAAAATCCCTCTTTGGATTGCCATGGCTTCTACCATTGTAGGGCTAGCACACCACGACAGCTTCCCCATAATAGCACCAACAAAGCTCCCCCTACTATCTCGAATCACAGCTCCGAAACCGCCTTCCCCAGATTCCTTCCTCCACGCACCATCTACATTAATCTTGAAGGACCCCTCCAACGGTCGTTGCCACAATTGCCTTTGCACCTCCCCACCTCATCCTCTCTCATAAAATACCAGCGGATTCACTGCCAAAAATTCTTGAAAAGTAGCCACTGCATGTCTGCTGATCATATTAGGGAGGAGGATCTTGTGATAAAAAACCGCACCATTTCTCCCTTTCCAAATGTACCACAAGAGCATAGCAGTTAACCCCAAACACAATGAAACAAATTGAAGCAGATTTTCAATTGCTATGGCTACAAACAAATGACCAATTGCATACCATAGTAAAGAAAAATCAAACTATATATGTATGAAAAAGTAAAAACATTTAGTGCAATTTTTTGGAATCTGGGAGGTTCGCTCTTGAACCCCTCGATACCCACTCAAGCAGCCCTTGCTTATATGAATTCAACTACTGAGGTGTTGGGCCTCGCGATGATGCTAGTATAATTAATATTTGAACCGTTCTTGTGACATGATAGAGCGAAGATAATTTTGATCAACTCCAACTTTAAAAAGCTCGTTTGTTAAAAATAGACTTTTGTTTTGGTGGGTAACTCTGAAAAATGGTTCCTTTTTTTTTTTTTTTTAATGAAATTACTCATAATGAGCTCTCTTTTTTTTACCTACTAAAAAACCTTACAAAATTAGGGGTTCTGAAGTTTAATTTACCCTTGATGTCATTTAGCAACAAGAATTAAGACAAAAAGATTGCAAGCAGGTGGATATCAGGCAATGGAAGAAAGGCATAAAAGCATTGCAAGTGGTTATGCGGTTGGGGGATTTATTGCCTCAGGTTCTTCTGAGTATAAGGTGCTGCTGCAAATTCGTGGAAGGCAATGAAAGAGAATAAACATGGAGAGGAATTGAGAGATGCTTCAAGGCGTGTTACAGAGATGGTGTCCTTAAGACGATATTCATCCCCACTAATTCATGAGAATCTGGTGTGCACCATGCATATTAACCGCAAAATCGTCTCCAAGATAGAATGAAAACCAGTCTTAGGGACAGAATACCTTCGAATTTTACAAGCTCGCCAAGAATAAATTTAAGAGATAATTTTGAGAGAAAGACCCATCAGAATTGTTCTGACTATATCATGATTCCATATCCAAATTGGTGGAACCCCTAGCCTTTATATAGGCATAGGCTTGTGACCATTCACCACCTTTACATTCAAACCATTGTCACCATTCATGACTAGTCGTACCTATTCGATCATCTAAATGTAATAGTCACACTATTTAAATCCAATGGTCATGCCCATCATTTAGCCCAAATAAACACACATTTTTGGTTCAAACCATTTGAATCCAGTGGTCGCGTGACTCGCGTCTATTCCTTTAAACTTGAATAGACACACCATTTAGTCTAAAGTCTAAACCCCTTCACCAATAATTAGATATATAATATAATATTCATTAAATATTTTGGTAGTGTTCTAACAGTAGGAAAATGCAAAGCTTCATGCAATTGAAGGACCTATGGCAAAATGTTAATAGATTTATAACTTGCTGAGAATTCCTGGAAGAAATTTTTTTGTCCTCGAAAGAGAGTACAATTTGCAAATTGATGTGTTTCATCATTTCTCTCTCTTCAAAGTAACAGATATTCCCCTTTCTTTCTTGATTGCATCTTTAGAAGTTACAAGAAAGATTCATCTCAAAACATTGTTTCTTCAACCCAAAGGAGCTGAGCGTCCAAGAAGTCCAAGTGCTTTGACAAGAGTCTCTCTAAACCTCACAACATCAATATTAAAATTCTGCTTTAGAAGGTACACAGCCCTACCAACCTCGTATCCTTTTGAGGTTATCGATTCCGGATCAACAATGACAGGGTGATCTTTGCCATAAAGAGAGATGAGAGAGCTTTCCTTTGGTTCGATTTTGTAATCTATGTAATTCAAACCCATTCCTGGAGCTGGAATGCCAAAGTAAGTGTTTGAAATCCAATCTATTCCCAGCCCCACCACTTGCACCAGGACAGCCCCTTCCGGCAAGAAGACAGCATTTGTAAGCCCAGCACCGTGCGCACCAACCAGTACGCTGCATGAGTTCACTATCTCCGCAAATTTGTCCATATTGGCCATCATATCAGGCTGTCCGATGACAACTCTGAAGCCCAATGCCTTCATCATGGTCACCATCTCATCTTCGTTCAGAAAGACTCTTGATTTTTTGCGAGATACGAGTATCAATGTTGGTTTTTCCGTCTGTGTCTGTGACGACTCTCGTATCCTTAGATTGTAAGAATCTCTGAGAAACTGCTTGAAATCGAGCATGGAGTAACCTTCGGGGACTTCCGTGGTCTTAATGGCAAGATTGTCATGGTAGTGAAGCCCGACAACTACTCCCGGAAAGCAATGCACGCTTACATTTGCTGCTGGATTAATGACTTCATAGCTTGACAAATGGGAGAAAATTTTCTTATATTTACTCATGAACTGAAGTCTGAAATCGGTGACCAAAAAGCGTAGGCGAGATTGGAAGTGGCGACTAGTGAGGAACAAAGGAACGATTAATTCTGTGAATTCATGGAATATGTTTCCTGTGGATCCGCCGGATGAGAAAACTACGGCAGGGACATTATGGGTATACTCACAAGCTGGAGCGCTGGAGATGTTTTCCCGAAGTATCTGCACTGATGAAACGGCCGTTCCAGTGATCCACTTATCTTCCCTCTTCGCATATGGAATGATTATGCTATCGACTTTGGGCATACCTTGATCGTATGGTACATAAACCTTCATTGTAAGTGTATCGATCCGTACTGGTCTATTGGACACACAAACTTCAGTGTGATAGTCATAATGGCAAGCTAATCCGGTCTCTTCCAGTTGAGTTTGATTTCCTCCTATATGCATGCATATTATCCCAGACTTCTATTAGTTTTTTTTGCTCGGCTCCAGACTTCTATTAGTTGAATCAATGTTTTGAAGTAAATTGAGAGAAGGGAGACATTAGATAATCTCTTATGAATATTACCTTTGCAAATCAAATAAAATACAATGTGGCATTAGTGAGCGAATGACCGAGGATCGTGTCATTTGAGTTTTTCCCCCTCCTTGTAACTACGATTATAGACTTTCCCTATTGTTGAATAATGAGAATAAAGAAGTAAAAGAAGGAGGAGGAGAAACCTTTCAGTAGTCTTTTCATGAGAGAATGCATGTGATGTTGATCTTCTAGGCGACTCGTGCCCGAATGCATTTTCTTCCCTGCCATTTCCAAGCAATGATATTGGCCAAGTCAGTGGTGGGTGAGAAATTTCTGTATAAAACGTCGATTTAGGAAAAACTTGTGAATTCAAAGAGTTGAAGAAGAATAATTACATTGATTTGACGGAACTTGACGTGATCTGATTTCGACAGTGTAGATCAAGGAGAGGAGAAGCAAGCAGAAAAACGGAGTTGCGCCCAGAACCAAACTTCTTGGCGCCTTCTCCATCTTCCAACAATCTGAAAACCTACTCAGAGTTTTTGCATTAACCTACACAAATGCATGAACAACCATGAAGGTGATTAATATATGTGAAGACTTAAGTATGCGTTGGTTTGTGTTTTTTGTTATTTGGATTTGCATTTTTCTATTGTTTTGGTCCATGTGTTTCCTACTGTCATTACTCATATATTCCTCTGTTATTATTATTCTACTTCCCCTATCAGTTTAATCCATTGAGTCAACTTACGAGCATCTCAACCAGCCTTGAAGCCAATGTTGCATGAGACAACCATAGCTTTATTTTTATTTTTTGTGGGTGGAAGTCGTACCTACAAGTTTGGACGATAAAGTCCATTATGTACCGTCATGATCCCACTCGACCAACAATTGGAATTGTTTAAAGTTCATTATGTTTGTCTATTTTCTAGAGGAAATATTTTTTATCTGGCGGTGTGTTTGGAGACAACGCTTGAGATCCAATTTTGTCGGCACTGTTTCCGTACCTGTATTGGGGACAAATTGTTTGCGTGTAGTATAATGCTGTGAAGAACCCTAGAAACTAAATTTAGAGGGGGGGCTCATTGGGCTTTGGGACATTTAATTAAGTCGACTAATATTTCTTAGCAATTTGCATGATTTCTAAGAGTGTGTTCCACCAACTAAAGGTGATGTATTATAAGAGAATAAACTGTCTCGTAAAGTGAAAAAATAGATAGTTAAAAATTAAGAAGCTTAGCGGAACGGGCCTAAGAGATTTCACAGGATTGCCCCATTGGCATTGCTAACATAAACTCGAAGAGTGAGCAATCCACATCCCCACCGCCCTAAATATCAGTAATTTTGTGTCTAGTCTGGTGGAAAAAAGTATCTCTAATCTTGAACAATGTTTTCTAGGCTTGTACATCTACGAGGGACGTGTGCGTATGTGTCTCCTTTGCTTGTTTCTATAACTGGGTTTTTGGGTCTGATAAATCGACTGATTCAAAGCATGAATTTTATCATTCGCTAGAAGATGCTTGAATTAAAGTTGGGACAGACCGTCATATGGCCGGACCGGCTCATTGCAATAATCTGTATAGCACGCGGGTAAAAGTCAAATCTCAGTCCCAAGGTTTACTGAGACAATTCTTTTTTATCAGCAGAAAGACGCATTTATGATTGATCTTTGAAATGAAGATTTTAAAGGTTAACGGGATCCTTGGCATGATGGCAGCACAATGGAGAGAACGCATCCAACGGTCCATAAGAGAGGTGCACATGGTACACCCCTTTTAAGGGCTGTGTACCTAACTTTTTCTCCAAAAAGTAGATGCTTGATGAATGATCCGTTACTGAGTAGATTAAACTACTAAAAGTCGATCAATTGATATGGATAAGCACATACTAGTCACCGAGCTCAACTGTGGGTACACCGTCACCCGACCCCCCGACAGTCATATGTTACCCGGAACCATAAGAGACAATTGGTTACCAGGAGAGTGGAAGACCAGGCGATACTCCGGAGCTTATGATTGAGGCTCGTTTATGATCTTTACTTGTGTGGAAAAATATCCCTATGAACTGATGAAATTTATGGAAGACATACTATATAGACTTTTATGATCGGCCTAGTTCGATTTGGGTTTTAAGAGAGATTTTTGAAAGTAATAAGTGGAAATAGATAGATAGAGAAAATTTATTGGAGACCGTGCCCTGAAGGTTTGAGAACCCTAGAAAGAAACATCTCAAACTATGAAACCAAAGGAGCTGAGCGCCCAAGAAGTCCAAGTGCGTTGACAAGAGTCATTCTAAACCTCACAACGTCAATGTTAAAATTTTGCCATTTAAGGTACATAGCCCTACCAACCTTATACCCTTGTGAATACAAGGATGCCGGATCAGTAATGACAGGGTGATCTCTGCCATAAATAGAGATGAGAGAGCTTTCCTCTGCTTCAATTTTGTACTCTAAGTAATTTAGACCCATCCCTCTAGCAGGCCCTCCAAAGTAGTTGTCTGAGAACCATTCTAGGCCCAGCCCCACCACTTGCACCATGACAGCCCCTTCCGGCAAGAAGACTGCATTTGTAAGCCCAGCACCATGGGCCCCAACCAGTACGCTGCACGCGTTCAACATCTCTGCAACCGTGTTTAGATGGCGCAACATACCAGGCTTTGCGACGACAACAGTGAACCCCAATGCCCTCATCATGGTCAAAACCTCATCTTCGTTCAGAAACAGTCTTGATTTTTTTCGAGATATTAGAACCAACACCGGTGTTTCCATCTGTGACAAATCTTGTATCTTTCGATTGTATGATTCTCTGAGAAACTATTTGAAATCAAGCATGGAGTAACCTTTAGGGACGGTAGTGTTCGATATGGCAAGATGGTCATGGTAGTGAAGCCCGACAACTGCTCCAGGAAAGCAATGCATGCTTCTATTTAATTCAGGATTAATAACTTCATAGCTAGACAAATGGAACACAATTTTCTTATATTTGGCAACAAACTTAGATCTGAAATCAGTCACAATAAATTGTAGGCGAGATTGAAAGTGGTGACTAGTGAGGAACAAAGGAATGATTACTTCATTGAATTCATGGAATAAGTTTTCCCATATCCACCAGATGAGAAGATTACGGCTAGCTATGACATTGTGGGGTATACTGACAAGGCAGAGAGAGGGTGATATTTTCTGGAAGTATCTGGACTGATGTAACTGTAGTATTCATGAGTGCCTTGTCGTTCTTTATCGCATATGGATGGATGGTGGGATTGGCTGGGGGCATGCCTTGACTAAATGGTGCATAAACCTTCATTGTAAGCGTATCAATCCTTACTGGTCTACTGGACACACAAACGTCAGTGTGAATCTTAGAATCTCAAGCAAATCCGGTGGCTTCCAGTTGAGTTTGATTTTCCCCTACATTCATGCATGCAATTCCATTGGAGAAATAAAATTAGACACGAATGTTATCTCCTTTTTTTGTTAGTTGAATCCATGTGTCGAAGCAAATTGAGAGAAGGGTGAATACAAATAATCTTTTATGATAGGATTAACTGTATAAATCAAGTAAAAGTCTAATGAGAAAATATATATGATGTGGTACTAGTGAATCAATGAGGAAGGACAATGCGATTAGAAATCTTTTTCGATCCCCATGTATATATGGTTACGGACTATCACTAAGGTTGAATAATGAAAATGCAAAATTTAGTGAAGAAGAAGAAAGAAGAAACCTTCTACTAGTCTTTCCAAGAGAAGATAAAGGGGATCTTCATATTTTATCTGACTCCCGCCTTTTATGCGACTCCCGCCCCAATTTGTTCTCAGTTTGTTCCCTGTTTGGAATCTCAGTTTGTTCCCTGCCATTTCCAAGCAATGAAATCAAGTATGCCAATGGTGGGTGGGAAATTTTTCTATAAAATAGGAGCATTGGGAGCTATTTATTTTTTCTGGATTATGAATTTTTGATCGTAAATTATTAGGTTTTGGATTATAATCATGAAACATTATAAATCTTATGATTTAGGAAAATGTTGGAAATTCATTGAATTCAAGAAGGAAACTTACATCGATCTGATCGAGTCACATTAAATCCGAAGTCGACAGTGTAGAGCAAGCAGAGTAGAAGCAAGCAGATAAATGGAGTTGCATGCGCGTAAAGCCGGACTTCTTGGCACCTTCTCCATCTTCCAACAATCAGAAAACCTACTCAAAGTTTTTGCATTAACCTACACAAAAGCATGAACAACCATGAAGGTGCTTAATATATGTAAGAGGCAAAAGATGAAAGTTTAGTGTAATACAAACAGTGTTCAAAAACTATTAAAAGTCAATTGTTTAAAAACTATACTAACATAATCTTTCGGCAACCTCATGGTCCTCGATCATTTTTATTACACAGTAGGTCATCAAGTGTTTATATATTCCTTATAGAAACTTTATATCCATCTCAAAACCAATTGGCAATGAGTGGAGAGGTTTCAGATGTTATTAAGTGATCACTCATTCCATTCCCAAGCAATGTGTGATTCATTTCCTTAACACAGAATTGGTCT
>BPLS01000478.1:491796-537870 GCA_019656275.1 Rhododendron kiyosumense | reverse complement strand
GCACAAACTTCCTCATAGTTTCCATAACTTCTTTTGCGGTTTAAACCTATTCGGAAAGCTTGGATAAACGCAGATTAACTAATTGGAAAAGTCTCTCTCTCTCTCTCATGTATATTGTCAGAGTTAGTAAGTTACCTTAGGCTGATGAAATATTTTGACACGTAATGTTACATAATCAGCACGTAGTGATTTGTGCCACTTTCCCCTAGTCAGTTATTCCTCTGTTCATTTTGAGTATTTTTTTTTCCCCTCTCTATGTGCCTTTTGATCTTTGCTAATTGACATACTGCTCTTTTTTTCTCTTCTTTTTTGCCACTATTGTATACATTAGTAGGGGATTAGAAAAGAATTAGTGGATTAACAAAAAAGGGGGTTCGACATTTTTTTATAGACTCGAACCCCAAACCTCCTCCTTGGAAGTCAACTGATACAACCAGATAAGCTAAGAATCACATCTATATATTCTATTCATGACTCTCTACAATTGTGCTTTAGTCTGATGAACACTAACAAATTGCTTATTGACATAGGATTAAAAAACAAACAAAAATTAAAAACTACAATTTCTGTTTATCTTTCCAACTTTTCCAAAAAATTACTCACTCAAAATACCCACCCTTCTCCACACTTGATATATTTCAGCATATTAGATAAGCACTCTTGCCCTACTTTATATGTTTTTCGGCGTTCAGTTCCTGCTAGTCGAACCCCAACAGATAAGAGTCTTCAAATGTAGTACCATCTTTCATGGTGTTTCTCAGTTTCTGTTCATAACTCAATGTTTGATTTGGGAACGAAATATTGCATCGTTGGAAACTATTTCTGTCATCATTTGTCTCAGATTCAACCCCGATAACATTCATTTGCATGCAGTTATATTTAGCAAATGCAAGTTATCCAGTACATGCAATAAACCATGTTTATGCACTAGTGTTAGAAAACTGATAAAAAGGCAACACCAGCTTATATAAGTTATCAAGATTCCCCTTTTATAGGGCATCCACCATCATTCATCGTGTTCCCCTATATTGATCACATTACAAAATTAGATTTACAGTTATTTCCTTACAAAATTTAGGATAGCATCTATTACAATTATGAATCAACCAGAAAAGAATGATTTACACAAAACGTCGTAGTGTATATGAGTCGATTGTGTATATGGGTCGATTGTGGCATGCGCCTCTGTATCTTTTCATCTATATTACCCTCTGATGAATAATTTCGTATTCTCGACCGAACCCAACATATTCATACTTCAACCTACAATTCAGATATTATACTTTATCAGCACACAAATATAGAAATTAATAGCTTGAAAAGATTCGTGGCCCATACCAGCCCCCAGCAGTTTTTCTCCATGGGAGTATACCTCGTTTCATAGTCCATCATCTTTTTGCTAAGGTAGTATATGGCGCACTCTACTTTGGCATCGTTTTCTTGTGCTAGCATATATCCCATGGATGTGTCTGTTACTGAGAGATACGAAATCAATGGTTGTAATGACCCGCTCCATCTTTGTACAATATTGTCCGCTTTGGACGCCCAAAGCCCATAGACTTCCCAGTGAGGTCACCCATCCCTGAATTGCTCCCAGGACTGGCACGCTTAACTGCCAAGTTCCTATGCGCTTTGACCCGCTCTCACGGCTTTAAAAGGCCTGTCACAATTCTACCCCCCTTAGGGATGCAACGTCCTCGTTGCACAGGCCCAGTAACCCTCCCCTAGTGGCCATGGTGTGGCACTTAGTTCACCATGTAGACCAGGGTTGTGCTCTGATACCACCTGTAACGACCCGCTCCATCTTTGTACAATATTGTTCGCTTTAGACGCCCAAAGCCCATAAACTTCCCAGTGAGGTCACCCATTCCTGGATTGCTCCCAGGACGAGCACGCTCAACTGTGAAGTTCCTATGCGCTTTGACCCGCCCTCACGGCTTTAAAAGGCCTTGTACAAGTAGGAGGGATCTTTTCTTATAAACCATAACTTACCCCCTCCCGTCCGGACGGAGTCTGCCTTTCTGCAGTACTGCCGGCTACCGGAAAGCGGGGTGTCACAATGGTTTTCCAGGATGGGTGGTGATAACACAGGTAGATTCTAAAGGTATTCTTTGATTGCTTCAAATGCTTGTTGGCAGTCTTGGCTCCACTTGAAATTTGTAGCTTTCTTCAAAAGCTTGAAAAGAGAATCGCAGATGGCTGTGAGTTTGGAGATGAACCTGCTGATGAACTACAGTTTTCCCAGAAAGCTCCTTACTTCCTTCTTTGTCCTTGGTGATGATATTTCCATGATAGCCTGTATCTTAAAAGGGCCCATTTTTATTCCTCTTTGAGTGATAAGAAATCTTAGCATCTTTCTAGTAGTTACCCCAAAAGTGCATTTTTGATAATTAAAACGTAGCTTGTATTGCCTAATTCTCTCAAAGAGCTTTTGAAGTGCTTCATAGTGTCTTACCATTTCTTTTGATTTGACTATCATATCAACATATACCTCCACTTCTTTGTGTTGGAAATTTTACAGAATTTCAGATGAATGAAACTGGGATTTTTGGAGGGTCTCCCGAGGTAACCAATCCCGGGTTCGTTGTATCTGAACGCACCACAATTAATAGACGTATTGATATGTGCAGCTGTAACTCCCGTAACTCTTCTACCTTGATGGCAGCATTACTCCTCCCTCTTGATGGCAGAAATCAATTCCAGAATTCAATATGGGAGTTATCAGCTTGGGTCCTTTGCTATATAAAGGTGCATCCCGTTTTTGTACAAGCACAAGAAAATTCACATTATTCTAGCATTCTCTGATATTTGTTCTTGGGAGAGAGAGGCATGCGATAGTTAGTTCGCCAAGGCAGTCAACGGCGGTGTTCTGACGGCTTGCGGTTTAGCCGAGCTTACCCTGGGAGAAAGTCGCCGACGCAACCTACAACACCCACGGTAGGCGGCGAATATTTCTTAAGGAGACTGTGGTATCACACAGGATTCGGTTCATCCTACAAAAATCTGTTTGTATCTCATCTTTATATTCTGTTTAGTGGTTTGTATTTTGTAACTTGATTCAATCTTGTAATTGTAACGTTGTTAATGAAATTGTTCTCTGGAACTGGCAAAATTTTTCCAACACTTTGTGCATCATGTCGTGCAGCAGTGTTGTTGCCATTCTATGGTAAGTGGCTCCAGCGTTCTTCAACCCGAATGACATCACTCGGTAGAAGTAGGTTCCCCATGGCGAGGTGAAGGTGGTCTTCTCTCAATCTTCAGGAGACATCAGAATCTGATTATACCAAAAAAAACCCTTCCATAACAGATAGCAACGCATGTCCTGCGGTGTTGTCTACCAGTTCGTCTGTGTATGGTAATAGAAAGTCATCCTTCGGACTGGCCTTTTTGAGATCTCAAAAATTTACACAGACCCTGATTCCTCTAGTCTTCTTTGGTACTGGAACGATGTTAGCTACCCATTGAGGATATTCAGTGATATAGACACCTCAATCTGGATCTCCCAATTGATTTACTTTGTTTGGGTATACTTTGCGCTCAACTTTCGTGATCGGAAAATTGGCAACCTGTGTATACTTTCGTGATCGAGCTGGTCCGGTCACCGGGGGTAGCCTGTGTTCAGTGTGCATATGGATGATTGAAGAAGAAGAGAAGCCACAGAGTGGCAGTAAGAAATCAGCGCCATGTGGACCCACTTGCACGTGGATCCCGAGCGCCCAGACCGGGACCAGAACCATTGAGCTTGGGCTTGGCTTTTATATTGGATTTGAGCTTGGGCCTTCAGCTTGTACGAGTTCTGTTCTCCGAATAGTTCTTGTGTGTTTTCTACTCCAAAGAACAAAAACAAAAACAAAAAAGAATTGTTCTTTCTGTGCCTTTTTTTTTTTTTAAAAAAAAGGTAGCAATCTTAATTTCAAGGTTGCTACTTTTAGACTTGATTTTTTTTTTAATACGAATAGAGATGCAACTAGTTCGGATTTTGGAGGATTGTCAAAAACCCGAACTAAGCCATGCCCATGGCCCTAAAGAATGGGATAAAGCTAGCAATCAGCAAATTACCTATGGGTCTAGAAAACCAAGACTTTCATTTTATTTTTTTTGTGTGAAAACCCAGTGTGCTTTACATCCAATCAATCCGTCAACCAGTCCAAGTTCCGGTCTAGTTAAACCTGAGTTCGTATACGGGGGATCAGGCCTGTGATGGCACAAGCCTCAAAAGGGCTCATGTTAGGCCTAGGCCCAAGAATACCGGATTAGTCTCAGAGTCATACTCGCATGCCTGGGAGTCTGGGACTCAGGGGTGATCTGGCCCTCCTGTTAGACTCAGGGGGCGTGCTGTCCCTTTGAGAGGCAGCACCATGCTGCCCCGTTGAGTGGGGTCTGCTTCGGTCTCATTTCGATTGATTATGTTCATTTTGTAGAGTTCGTCAAGTAGAATAAGTGCGCAAAAAATCAGTTTGATCAGATATCATACAATACCTGATCGAAACACCTTTATGTTGAAAAGAATGGATTCGAAACACTAGATCAAACCCACTGGAACCCATTATTTCCAAGTTAAATGTGTTCCAATCAAGCACCTAATAATATCCGATCAATCTAATTTTTTTGCACACTCTACTCAACGAGCTCTACAAAGTCCACTCAGTGGGGCAGCACCGTTCTGCCCCTCAAAAGGCCAGTACGCCCCCTGATTCCTGTTGCATTTCATCTGTGCAACCCATATATGTTCTTAAATGTTGCTTAAATTAGCTAGCCCTGTCCCCCAACAAAGCTATCAGAAGACAAGGTAATGATAATAATTTGATGACTAATACAACTCATGTGTTACATCTCATCTGTTTTAATTTAATGCCTTGTTCCCTCCAAACTTATGCTACACTAAATCCAGTGTATGTTATCCTTTTGCCACACCTTACCTGTCAATCAAGGTCACATGTAATGACCAATGGCATTTTTCTTTATCAAAATAAAATTAACACGAAATTTTTTTTTAAAAAAAAATGAGGTGTCGCGTAACTAGGGGAGAGAGATAAGATTTTCGGGACATGTTATTTCATCTACAGTAAGGTCTTGCTCTCCCTAAACTTTATACTATATGATGAAAGCAGATAATAATAATAGTTTCTTGTTGATCACAAAAATATTTTAAATCATCCATTCTAGTATCTACAAGGGCAGAACATATTTTGTGATTATGAAAAATAAAACATTATCATTTATCAAAATTGTTTTCACCATCCAAACTCCATAGCTGGAGCATTTGGCAAGGGATCCACATTCTTTTTGCACTCCATTACAGTAATAAATATCCTATTTTTGTCACAAGGAAAAGAAAACGATGTCTCACCGCCAAGAAAAAGGTGGAGAGAAGGTTTCCTCAACAAGATGTTCACACTGAGAGAAGTTGAAAACCCTTCACACTTAATTTCTTCTTTTCAATAATTTTGAATTTTGATAGTTGCAGTCATTGCGGAAATGAGATGTGGGCCAATGATTGTGACACGTAAAATGTGCGTTAAACTCCCGTAACACACCTCTGCACTACATATAGGATTTTCAGTTCCTATACGAAGTGCTTTTCGAAACAAGAGGGTGAAAAATGGTACACCTCTGTACTGTAAGATTCCCGATTTTCGTACGAAGTGTTTTTCACAACAAGAGGATGAAAGCCAAATGTCCACTCTATTGACGCTCCCAACCTAACAAAGTCTAGATTTGACCTCATATGTACCCTTAAACATCTAATTGTACAACTTTAAAAGTGTAGTAGAAATGATTTTATAAGTTTTTAAGCAAAAAAACATGTATGTATATATGTGCAAACTGCACGACGCAAAATTCCACATTCTTTTTTGTATTATTACTAGGCTGCTGATTTTGTCATTCTCTTTTTTGTTATCGTCACTCTCTTACAAGTGTATTTGTACACAAAAATATACTTGCCGGAAAGTGACATTAACAAAAAAGGGAGTAGCAAAATTATTTCCCTATTACCAGTAGATATCCTATTTTTGTCTTCTTTTTTTTTTTTTGGATCCGCGATATCCTATTTTTGTCACTAGGAAAGAAAATGATGTCTCCACCAACAAGAAAAAAGGAAGAGAAAAGGTTTCCAAATATGCTATATTTGGATTGGGTTTTGAAATTTTTTTTGAAAAATAGTAAGAATAATAAGTGGAAAGAGATAGAAAAATAAATATTAAAAGTAGAATTTAGAGAGAATTTTAAAAAAAATTCCTTTTAAGCCGTAAAGGGAACACAGCAGAAACAAACATTCCTCCGAAAAGTTGAAGTTGAAAACCTTTCACACTTTTTTTTTGAACAGAAACCTTTCACACTTTAATTTCCTCTTTTCAATAATTATTTCTTCTTTTCACACTTTTATACTTTATCTTCTTTTTTGCTCCCAAGACCTAACAAAGTCTAGATGTGACCTCATATCTTTTTGCATCTAATTATTGTACGACCTTAAAAGTGTATTAATAAAATAGTAAATTTTCTATTTCCCCCCAAGGTTTTATTACTATCTAATAGGAGTACCTTTTAAAGTTCTTTTTTAATACTAGTATTTCTTTAAAAAAAGTTCTTTTGCAAACTTTAAACTTTTACTACTCCTATGGAGTATTATTTCTCTAAATTATAGGGACCCTTTCACAACATTAATTTTCTTACCAATGAAGTGTATTTATTGAGTTGGCATTTGAAGAGTTATTCTTGAAGATAGGAAATACTTATTAAAAATAATTGCCAATATTTATTTCCTCTCTGAGCAGATTTTTCGTTGATACAATTATTCAAATTTGTTGTAATGAATGACCTTTTCTCTTTTTTTGTCTAACCTTTCCCGTTCTAATCAATTTTTGCACTACGCTCATGCTTTCAATTCACGTTCTTACGAATTTTAGTAGTTATAGATGTGATTCAACAACGCTTTCACGTTCATGCTTCTGCTCATGCATCCCCAAGCAAATTTTATGAGTTGGGTCAAAACCACTTCAAACAAGCATATGATGAAACCTCTTTTAATTTTTAATTCTTCATTTTCTATGTGAATCTACACTCTTAGAATCCTTGATATAGACGGATATTAGAAGAAAATTAGGTGGATTCTCTTTTGGAGTATTTTACTTGCCTGCCAAGCCATTGGTCCCTGAAATAAAATTAGCAACTAACACTCTCCTAAAAAACTATTAATAATCCCATTTAGGTGTGCAGTCAACGTCAAATCATTAAACAAATCTCTTTCAAAAAATACATTTTCCCTTTACCTCTATTATTGATACCTTTCGCAATGCCTTCAGCTGTTTTCACACCTCAATCTCTATTATTGGCACCTGGTCTGCTTCGACAGTTACGCGTAAGTAGAGCCTGTAAGGCTATAGTGCTTTGAACAGTGTCTTAGATTTTGATAGTTTTGTTTCACTCTTGTTTATTGCGATGTAATTTTTACCTTCGAACTTTTGAATGCAATGAATTACCTGTTGCTAAAAAAAACTCGATTATTCCGATTTTATACAAAAATCCTAAGTACAAAATAAACATTGAAAATTAAAATTATTTACAGCTAAACAAGCAAAAGATAAATTACAGCTTATATATAAGAGTACCTTTGTTTCAATAACAAAAGATTTGTATATATCCATTATCCACGGACTACAGATCGACGTCCGTAATCGTTCGATGCATGTGAATTCCATGCAGTAAATGGGGAGATCAGGCAGCATCTGTAATACTTCTTCAAAAAAGGAGTCGTGTCGATTGACTCTGATCGGAAAGAAGCTGAGAATGCTACGGGAACGGATAGATGCACATATATTCGAATAATTCGCAACCATCCGATGAATGTAATCATGTATGAATGTAAAGACCACGGACATCAGACGATTCCGAATTTGCATACGTCCTCCATCTGTATGTAATGTATTCTGTGTCGGTAGCACTTTTCCGCAAAAAGCACTGTACCATTTCTAGAACGGAGGGAAAGCCTTCCCCGCTCCGGCTCCGTTAACGCTCGCGAAAAAACCCACTAGGTCTTTCCTATACGGAAGATACGACTTCCTCTTGTCAACTTCCTTCGACGCTCGATTCCGCACGTAAAACACCTCGTGAGCCGACGCCGCCTTCTCGCCGCCGGCGGCGGCGGCGGCTCCCTTGGCCTTCCCCTTGCCGGCCTCGCCGGAGTTCCGCCTCTCCTTCGAATCCTCAGTTTCCTTTACATGATCTCTAGCAGTACTCTTCGGTGTCAAAAACACAAACGACGAGCCCTTCCCGTCGCTGTTGCTCCGACGGAGCAACAGCAAGTCTCTTAATTTCCACCGCTTCAACGCCGATCCAGATCCAGTCGAATTGCTCTTCTTACATCTAGTCTCAGCGTCATCGATGGCGTCGAGACTAGGCGAGGCTAATTTCGCCGATTTCGGCCTCCAGACGCAGTACGTTCCCTCCGGTACGCGTTCCAACTCGTCTACTTCCGATGAAGAGCACGACGACGATGGATCCTCGTCGAACAGCTTCTTCAGCGGAAGTAGAAGAGTCGATAAATCACGTTTTTCATCGTCCTTACGATGATCATGATTATCTCCGAATAGTATGTCGCGATTGAACACGGGGAAAATCTGGCGGAACTCGCAAGCGTCGTGCGAGATCTCTTCTGCTTTTTCGAAAGCGAATTCGAAGTCGGAGGAGGAGGAGGAGGCGCGAGGTCTCTCGTCCGCGACGTCGGCAGCGATTTGAGCGCATTGATTGGAGGAGTAGCTGTTGAAGCTTGGACAGAAGGATAGAAGAGGTTCCGTGTCGTTCGTTTGTAGCTGCTCAGGCACTCCGTCTGCTTCCATTTGTTGTACTGTTGGAGGAGGGAGAGAGAGAGAGAGAGAGAGAGAGAGAGAGAGAGAGAGATAAATGTGTAGTGGTGAAGAAGGGGAATGCGAAACGGGACTTTTTATACTCGGAATTTCGAAACCTGAAATGGGAAATGGGGGAGGTCAAGAGATCATGATTTTTTATAGAAGAGTGATTTTGGCACCCGTAAATTGTTAATCGCACCCGAAAATCAAAAGTAACAATTAAATCAGAAGTAACAATTTGGAGAGAGAGTGAAAATCACTCCATCTATTTAATACTCCATCCGTTTCAAATTGAGAGTCTCTCTTGGGGATTCCAACTATTTTAGGGGACAGCAATGATTACACCTATATTACCTGTTATTTCCACCATTACCCCTATATTTTACTTACTTATAACACTTATATTCAATTGTGAGGGACACTTTTGGAAAATCACCAAAATTTTCCTTCCATTTTTGGAAAAGAACTATTAATTTGGAACAACCCAAAAAGGAATAATGGACTCTCAAATTGGAACGGAATGAGTAAAACACAAGGGTATGGGGATCATACAGACATAAGTTGAAAGAAGAGTTAAGATTCAATTGATCCAATAGCTAATGTGTATTTTTCAACTCTCCAAAGAAAATACCCATACTCTTACAAATATATTATCTGTTCTTTTTACCCAAATCAGATTTTGTCGGAAGCACAAAAAAAAAAAAAAAAAAGCTCCTGTTAACGTTTGGGTTTCTCTCTTTCGCTCTCTCTAGACACCGCTTTTTCAAATCTCAGACGAAATCTTTCAAATCTGGGCCAACACTCTCTCTCTTGATCGACACCGCTGTTTCGAATCACCGATGAAATCTTTCAAATTTGGGCCAATAAAGCGGCGTGGAATGTTGTTTTCAACTCTCTTAAGAAAACACTCACACTCGTACAAATATATTATAAAATTGCCATCGGTTCTTTTTACCCAAATCAAATTCTGTTGGAAGCATAAAAAATAAAAAAACCCCTGCTTCTGTTGACGTTTGGGTTTCTCTCTCTCTCGAGACACTGCTCTTTCGAATTTCTGGCGAAATCTTTCAAATCTGGGCCAACACTCTCTCTCTTGATCGACACAGCTGTTTCGAATTACCGGCGAAATCTTTTAAATTTGGGCCAACAAAGCGGCGTGGAATTTTCCTTACGCGGCAAAATATTTCAAATTTGTCGAGTTTCGTGGATGGTGGGAGTTAGGCCAAAAAAGTTTCGTGAAAGCAAATATATTTGGAATTTTTTGGAGTTTATAAGGATTTTTTTAAATTTTTGGTCTCTATTTTTTTGAAGTTTTCGCGTCAGCAAAGGGAGTTTGACAAAGAAACCATATCCATTCGAAAGAAAGCCTAAGAACCGTGTGGATGGTGGGCAAAGAAAGCTCCTGGAAGCAAAGGTATTTGAAATTTTTTTTGGAGTTTATTGGGATTGGGATTTTTTTGGATATTTTGTGTCTATTTTTTTTTTTTTTGGAGTTTTGGTGTTTACAAGCAAAGGCAATGCTCTATTGGGATCATCGTTGGTAGTTTTTGGTATTAGAAATATTCTTTGTAGCTAGCTTAAAATTTTAGTTGAGGGAGTGCCGTAAGTACGGATAATTCTTTTTCGTGCCACTAAGAAGAGGATCACATACCATACGCTAATGAATCGATTTAGTATTTAAGCCACTAACTAGCAAGTGCCGTAAGCATGGGTAATTCCAACCAGAGTGCGTAGTGTCAAAGACACGAACAAATACTAGTTTTTGTATAGAGAAAAGAGACTAGGCCCCATTCCAAAACACCTTGTTAAAAAATAAGTATTTATTTTATATTTTTAAACTCAGAAATAATGTAAATAAAAAAAATTTTATTTTTTTTGCACCGTATAAAAGATTTTGATAAGATCTATCAAACAAAATTCATATTGCTAAAAAAATTATTTACGTAGACACATTATTTTTTAGCTTGAAATTGCTTTCTTAAAAAATAAGTACTTAAAATGAGTTCCGGAACGGAGGGCCCGTTCCACTAACAGAATAATGAGCTGAATAAGTTATTTACGAAAGCGCACAAACTCATTCGTCTGTCTCAACATTCAATGGTCCGGATTTTAAACACTTCCTTGGAAGACTTCTTTTAAAATCCGAATCGATCAAAACACTTTTAACGCGCGAGATCGGGCGCTGCAAAACTTAATTTACGAAACCTCCGTAAATAAGTTTTCTCATAGGGAAAATATCCACCATATATTTTCGTGGGGCTCGGTATCATGTCTATAAATATGTAGTGGATAAGGATATTGAGGCATTACGTGACTACTGAAAAATTATATCCCAAAGTACAAAGCAATACTACAAACACAAGATACTTATCCATTGATCTGGACACGATTTTATTCATAAATCATAATCGTCTAATGCATGCGCGTTCCACACAATAAACGTGGAGTCTACAACCATCAAATCATTTTGAACATATTTATGTCTGAATCTGTGCACAAATGTCTGAATCCGTAGAATTGTTGTAAAGTGGGTGACTCTCAAATAATTATGCGATGAAAAAAGATCTTGGACAGTCATGTGGCGGTGCTTGGAAAGAATGATGACTACGTAGGAAAGCTGTTATATATAAAGTCAAATTTTCTGTACCGTAAAAGTTTTTATATCTTTGACTCCGTGCAATTCGTGGTAAAATACTTTTGTATGCTTTATTCTACCGATGTAATTTTGCGCTGGTCAGGTTATATATTGGAGTATTTGATAATTTTTGTGAACTACCAATTCAAAAATTGTTCATTTGAGCTAGGCTCAAGTAAATTAGTTTTTTTTTTTTATCATACTCAAGTAAATTAGATTGATTGGTACATGATCGATCAATTTAAAGGGTCCCATGAAGGTGATGCTTATCGATTTGATTATGTGAAGATATTTTAGCGAGGCACGTATAAATTAGGTTGATTCGCATATTTATCACAAACTGTCAATTTAATTAATTAGCCAGTCTTAAGAGAACATAGTCTTGATTAAATTAAATAATTCGGGATGACGCGACGAGTCAAGGTGAATCGATGTACTTTGTTTGATCGAAACAAATTATTTCTCAAGTCACGTATACATCAAATACCGAAATAAATTTTAGACAAAGAAATTTTCTAGAATGGAACACAATCAAATTAAACGGACCTCACCTTGACTCATAATAATAAAAATACCTCTCCCTCAAGTCACGCATGCATCATTAGTTTCTCTCTCTCTCTCTCTCTCTCTCTCTCTCTCTCTCTCTCTCTCTTTTGATCAGACAATTTTCAAACCCACACAAAAATCTGGTAGCTAGCATAGCAATTTCTCCTGTAAAAGTGATGGGCATGGGATTTGTCCATTCCATTGACTATTTTGGTGCTCGTCTTCTTACGTTTCGTTTTTCGAAGCTTCACATATTCCCATGACTCAGACCATATTCACACCTTAACGACGCTTCTGTGTTTTTATTACAGTAATAATAGGTTAAAACGCAATTGCTTGCAATTTCTTTGGAGCCCTCTATTTTAGTAGTTAATTTGACACATTACTGTAACGAGCGCGAGTAAGGCCATTCACAGTAGTATAATAAAAAAATGATAATAAAAAATTGACACATCAGCTTTTGATTTTCACTTAAGAGGTTGTTAAGCTAACAATGTTGAACTTCACAATAGTCACTTCTTGTCCATAATCAAAATAAAGGTCCACTACAATTTCACTCTTTCTCCCTCTCTGTTTCTTGTCATTCCTCCATTTACGTTTGCTTTTTTGGAAAAAATATATCGATTCCTTTTCTTAATTTTGGGGAAAAATCGGTGACTTTCTTCTCTCATATATATTATAAATTTTTTTGGGGAAAAAAAAAAGAAACAGGAAAGAAGAGTGAAATACCTTAATCCAGCGATAATGGGTTAAATTGTAGATGATCGAGAGATATGAGCTTCATTTTTTGTGAGAAAGAAAGAGAAATAGTTTGTGGATGAAATGAAGAAGATAAAGAGTAGGCGAAAAAGAAAAAAAAAATATCAATTGAAACATGCGTGTATACAAATTTTAGAACTAGTTAACTTATGTGGTGTGGAGTCCACAAATTTTAATTATTGAAAAATATTGCTAATTTTGGTTATCCAAAGCCCAAAAATTTTGATTATTTCTAAGGATATTGCTAAATTTGATTATACCATTGTGAGCCATATTTTACACTAACATTGTTAACTTTAAAAATAATTAGCTTTTGATTATACTACTATGGATGGCCTAAGAAAAAATCTACGTAACTATTGCATTGAAAAAGACTATACACAACTTGCTCATACAATCAGCGGGGAGGATGTCACTTTTCGGCCAATGGCTATCTCCAAGGGAAAAGGAGTTAGGAAATCCGATACAAGCGAAGGCAAAAGAAGGGATGGGTGGTCCGGGGGTCTTAGTGATCCAACATAATAAAACCATCAGTAAGGCAAACCCGTGAAATACACCTTATATCAAAAGAAACGTAGACACTACTACGTAACTTTATTACATTGAAAAAGACTATAGACAACTTGCTCCTACAACTAGCGGGGAGGATGACACTTTTAGGCTAATGGCTGTCTTTTAGGGAGGGGAGTTAGGAAAGAGCTAGCACAGCAAGGGCTAGTAGCTAGAAGGTGTCCCTCTCGACTCCATTCCTGTTTCAACTCAAATCCGTTTTGGATTTCCCCTGATCAATCAATGAAAACAGCTGGTTCAACTTATTAGGCCACGGCGTTGGTATTTTTGTTCTAGTGCTGGATTTCGCTCCTGTTTAACAAATGCGTAGAATTTGGGGTCATAGAACATTCTGAAAAGGGGGGAATAAATTGATTAAGATGGTCATTTTTCAAAAAAAAAAAAAAAAAGTGATTAAGATGTTTCTATAGCCAGCCACGATTGAAACTATAACGGATAAGGAAGAGCCTGGACTTTATTACCCAGAGAGATTCCAAACAGCTGGAATGTAAGGCGGGCTTTCTAGAATGTACACATCAAAAGCGTGGACTTTCTAGAAGGAGAATATTAATGGGGATAAGAATAATCAATTAAGAACAGCTAGCTAGCTAGCATAGCATAGCACACCATAGGGACAATACGGAGGGAGGGGTGTTCCGGTTTCTCCAGAAAGGAAGTACTTTTAGAAGAAAAAAGAAGAAGATAATTTCAAGTTCAAAAATCGTGTATTTAATGGAATAATTTTTCTACCAATACGAATCTTGTTTGATAGATCTCATTAAGATCTTTTAAAAGGTGCAAAAAAAATTAAAAAATTATTTTTTATTTCATTATATTTAAGCTTAAAATTACCTTCTTTTTGAAAAAAAAAAGGTTTAAAAAGAAAGCGGAACGGCGCCTAACTAGTCCCGAACTTGTCTGCCAACTATGGAGGAATCAAGACCGTGTTCGTTTCGGGATTCAAGTCTCAGCTTTTACTCTCCATATATGCATGGTTCCAAGAAAATTTTCACTCAGTTATTACTCTCATTTCTCTATCGATCTCTCTTCACTCATTACCCAAATTCCAAAACGAACATGGTCTCAGTGATTGTGCCAACTTACTCGCATGTCAATTAATTTCGGAATCCTGAAACTAACAAGGCAAACTTCCATTAGTGACCCAAAAGATCAGATGATTGCTCTTCAAAGATTTTTGAATCTAAGATTTCAAGATGGAACAAACCTCTAAGTCTCAGATTTTGACCACCAAATCAAGTGACCGACCCAATTGGGGTTGGCATGTACTCCAGTTGGAAATCCTGCTACTTAAGGAATATTTAGGGCTTTAATTAATAAGTAGTACATTAATTAACAATAGGGTGAGAGTGAAATTTACGAATGCATGGGGCTAAGCAACTTGGGTGTTAAGTATATCGTTATTTATTTATATGAAATTATTTATATTATATATACACTTGTACGTGGACCTTATTTGGTTATATATATTGATATAAAATCTTACTGCACACGTAAGTGCTGACATAATATGCATGAACATATCATAACACCGTAGATTAGAAACAATTCTTCAAATAAATTTGAGTTTAGTATCTTCATTTTTCAAAGTTCAATTAGTTTCTTACTTTTTCACATAAAAAAATGAAGAAAAAGATGATAAAAACGAAGATTGTTTAAGGATTCTTTGTTTTTTAGTAAGTTATATCCTCAACAAATTTGAGTTTGGATTCTTTTAAATCGAATAGAATACTTACGTAATCTCAAAAATGAAGAATAAATAATAAATAATATTCCAAAATTGGTACAGTAATCTGTTTTTAAAAGTCATATTGTACTTAGATAACTCTCCTGCAAACAAAGAATTTTAAGTTTTAATTTGAAGTACATTTATTCTCAAACTTATTTCTATTTCCATACATAAACAAGAAAAATGGAAATTGTAAAATGAAAATAAAAGCAGCAACAGTTCAACTATTTGTTTTTGTTTCTAAATGATCTTGAGTGACTGT
Organism: Rhododendron kiyosumense; assembly: GCA_019656275.1. NCBI lineage: Eukaryota > Viridiplantae > Streptophyta > Magnoliopsida > Ericales > Ericaceae > Rhododendron > Rhododendron kiyosumense. The sequence goes on along the minus strand of BPLS01000478.1, from coordinate 522,526 downwards.
TTCATTTCATTTCATTTCTTTCTTTGTTTCTCTTATTCAAAAATTTGAAAATAATAAATAAAGTCAACTAGTCAAGGTAACTCAAACCCCAAGTTTTCAATGTCAAACTAGCTAATTAATTAATCTTTTGAAGGCTTAAACATTAAAAACCATTGACCGAATATTAGGTTACCCATTGTACAAGCTAGAAAGTTCTACTTTATTTCTCCCCTAAGCTTTTAATGCGTAATAATATGACATATGCATAAGCATGAGTTTTGTTAAATCATATTTGGTAAACCTATATCTAATTATATATGTAACCCTAAAATCTAAACTAGGTTCAGATTCCAACCACCCTTAGGAGGAGCTAGCTCAAATCTATTTATCCGTTTTCTTCTGTACTGGCATTTCCGTGCATTCTTGGCTATTGAATCATGTGAAAGAATTCTTGAGAGATGAGAAGATCTTTACACGATACATTTAAGGGAAGTATACTGCTTCGGTGTCTACTCTCTTTTTGTAGACACCATAATTTTTAGCATAATCGAACCATCACAAACATAACCGGCCAAAACTAATTTTTTGGTTATGCCTTGGTTATACATATATACAATTTGTTTTGGTTATGTGTAATGTTTTGGTTATGCCAAAAATTACGATGTCTCCTTTTAAAGGGTAGACGCCGAAGTATTTCCCTAAATTTAATGACCATTGTACAAGAAAGTTCTACTTTACTCCTCCCCTAAGTTGTGAATGCGTAACATCATAATATTAATATATGTCATATGCATAAATATAAGAGTTTAATTTCTTTAAATCATATTTGGTAAACCCTTATCTAATTCTGTAACCTTAAAACCTAAACTAGGTTCAGATTCCAACCACCCTAAGGAGGAGCTATACTTTACCCATTTGTTCTGTACTTGTATTCCCGTGCATTCCTGTCTATCGAATCATGTGTAAATCTTGAGAGATGAAAAGATCTTTACAAAGGACCGGAGATTATTCTAAAAAGGAAACTAAAGAATGTGTCAATCGAATCTGACTCACTCACGGCTGTCAATTTGATCAAAAAAGGCAATCCAAGCAACCATCCGCAAAGTGTGCTCATTAAGGAAGCTCACTACATCATGGCCAAGACCAACACCTCGATCGAGCACACGTACCGATCAGTCAATCAATGTGCAGACCATCTTGCAAGAATGGGAGTAGAACAGACAGATGAGCTTGTTTTTGTTGTGGACATGCCCATTGCTATGAGAGAATTTGTTGTAAGAGATAGCCTGAATATCAGGCAAGTGCTAGATTAATAGTAGGTTCTTTGTTTAATCTATAGACCTAATAACTTTGTGTGTAACCCTTATGTGGTACTCTCTCTCGTAATCTATTTTGAATTTTCGTTTGACCTGAAAAAAAAAAAAAAAAAAAAGATCTTTACATGATACAATTAATGACCGAATAATACATGAAAATATTTATAGAGACAAAACTACGTAACCAGAATTTGAGAGATCTATGTATGTTGGTAAGATCTTGTGCCCCTAAATTTTTGGTGTTTTTTGCTTTATCTTTTTTGAATCTTTGTTAGATTCACTTTATATTTTTTGGATTTCTAATAATCCGTCTCGACAAGAAGAGTGTAAAAAGTAAAAAAACTATGATCAAAAGCTAGCAAAAAAAGTTTACGAAAGACGAAAAAAAAATACCAAACAACTGATAGTATTTTTTTTGTCTATGGTGTTATACAACAACTGAGAGAAATCAGAAAAGTATAAAAATGTGGATCGAAGTTGAAAAAAGTTTACGAAAGATGAAAAAAAATACCAAACAACTGATAGTATTTTTTTTGTCTATGGTGTCATCTTGTATAAACTTTTTTCAATTTCGGTCCATATTTTTATACTACTTTTCTGATTTCTCTCGTTTTGACGAATGATTAATTCCAAAAATTATGATAAATAATTTTAAAAAAATTATAAAGAATAAAAAAAATACCTAACCAAAAATTTAGGGGAAAACTTCACACGATCTTTATTTAATTTCCAAATTTTTAACAACCAAGAAGGGACTATGGTTATGGATAAACTTCCGTCACTCCCAAGTTTCATCAACTACCCTTTTATTACTTATTAAGTTATTATACTACTTTTCCTAATTAATATTGTTTGCCCATATGGGTGCGCCAGTAGAAGGATTATTTAATAGAATAATTAAACTCTAAAAAATAATCCAATTAAAAATTAAGATAAACAAACAGGTGGAGTCACGAACAAGTATCACCAAACGTACGTGCACAAACTAGAATTAATCCTAATCCTATTTTATTTAGTTAAGTATCTTTTTCCAACAACCCAATTTCTTTCTTTTTCCAATAAGTAAACCTACAAAACTGATAGTCTGATACGTACTCTCTCCGTTTCTAAAATGATCAAGAGTACGTACTCTTTTTTCGACATACAAAATCTACAATGTTTTTAAATAATTTCTTAACTTCTATCTAATAAAACTAATTAAGATCTATTCAACAAGATTCATATATATTGTGCATATATAAAAAATTATAAATTGAAAGATATCAACATTTTATTGAGAGCTCTGAAATAGTGAGAGTAGAATCTCATTTAGAAATTGAGGGAGTACTTTTTTGAATCGGGCTCGATCGAGCTGTAGCGTGTATATATTAGCATTGATGAACAACAGAACCATCAGGGAAACTAGCTAGCTACAACACCCAGACCACTCCAAGATTTCCCTCCTTCCAAGCGCCATTGATCACATGAAGATTAACAGCTATGTTTGTCATTAGCGGAATCGGGAAGTGGTCCAAGTAATCGCAACCATCGAATAGTATTTTTAATGGTCGAGATTTAAAAAAAGAAATTCCAAGGAAAAAAATTCCAGAAAAGTTTTTCAAAGTTTGGACCGTTTGATCAATGATAATCGGCTGTGATTGAATTGCAGGGACTCTCTGCAGTTGAACTGCAGAGAATCCGCACCCAATAACAAAAGATGGAAAAAAATTTCGAGTTGGTATATATTACTCCCTCCGTCCCATTTTCATTGTCCATTATTCCTTTTTCACTTTTTTGTCTCTTACTTATATATTTCAATCTATAATATTTTTCATGATTTTGACATCTTTGTATTATAGAAGAAATTGAAATCTATCAAATAAGATCCATATTGCATATTTTTGGAGATTCACATTGAAAGATATAAGCGATTGAAAACTGCACGAATATCAAAAAAGGACAATGAATTTGGGACGGAGGGAGTAATTCTGTAGGACCTCTATTTACCGGACCCGGGGATGCTGCCGAGCAATTCTCTGCCAAGCGGATGCAGAGCGATTGATCCGGCTGTTTATCTTGACATGAACGGCTCCAATTAAATCTGAGCGTATATAAATCTAAATCATTCATTGCTCGATTAAAATCCAAACTGTCGACTACCTAGATGCGTATCCCAAGACAGCCAAGAAGAAGCCCTTTTTTAAAACCACAGAACGCTGTGAAGGCAGTAAACTGTGTAGTCATCGTTTCGTATGCACTTGTATTTTTTTTTTCAAAAATAAAAAATAAATATGAGTAAAAGGTTAGATTGTTTGTGGGCCCACTAAGTGATGTCATCTTTCTTATCTTTATCATATAGATGTGGATCCACTACCCAACGGGGTAGGTGTTAGGTTGAAAGTGTTTTTTCCTTTTGCAATTTCACTCCAAGAGACTAATGCCATCATGCAAGTCAAGATATTACTAGTAACCAATTAGGATTAGTTCAGTTGCTCAGGACTCTTACATCTCATCAGAAGATCAGAACTTCAAGTATTTTCACTTGCGTATGAGTTATTTCTTGCATTGGTAGAGCCGTTGGATTGGTAGTCTAATATCCCAAGTTTGTACTTTGTACACATCATTAATATCATAGCAAGTCAAGATATTGCTCGTAACCAACTAGGATTGGCGTAGTTGGTTAGGACTCTTGTATCTCATTAGAAGGTTAGGAGTTCGGTCTTCTCATCTATATGTGGGTTATTTCTTGCATTGGTTGAGCCATTGGATTGATAGTCTTGTATTCCGAGTTTGTACTTTCTACATCATTAATATCATAATATTTTCTGACGATTGACAAAAAAGAAGTCAAGAGGTTACTCGTGATTTTCATTATGTTGAAAAGATGATATAAAATTAGGTAAGTAACTTGTAGTGGGCCCCTTTAACAGATTTGGCCGAACTCCTCTTTGAATGTTAATTCTTCTTCCATTGCCATATTTTTCATCAATATTTTGACAAACCAATTTAAGGGCAGAAATACCAAGAGAAATTCTTTCGGTGCATTCTCATTAGGGCAATTTTTCAATGGAAAGTAGGTGTATATCGATACACAGAGAAAAATGAACCCATCAAAACAGCTTAACGATTTAACGTTGTCACTAAGCCAATCGTGAATCCTAAAATCCGAATTCACATTAAAAAAATCCAAAAGTCTTGTGTTAGGGTTTACCTATAGTCGTGGGGTTATTTTGTGTAACATTTTTAGTGATGGGTGTAGAGCATATTTACCCTTAGAGTCCCTATATATATGTTTCTTGTAAATCCTAGGGTGTGTGTGTGAGGTGAGCATGGGGGGCCACTTGTGGCTCCCTGGAGAGGAACCAGTGTGTAGTTTTCGGGAAATTTTTTCAACTTTGTGTATATTGTGTGTATATATTTGAAGAGAGTTTTTCTCTGAAATTGCTGTGTAGGTTTGTGTGCGTGGTGTCCCTCCAATTCTAACAATACATCGAGCCAATTTTCTTTTTCCTGGCAAAACAAAAACAGAAACATTGAAAGGCACATGATATATGTCCTAATACCTATGCTTCACATTGTAAAACTACATATTTGTACTACAGACCTATATGTTCAAATGCTACTTCAACATGTACATGGAACAAAACAAGAAAAAGCAAAGAAAAGAAGAGGAAAAAAGCTAATCACATAATGGAAAATGTACTCTGTTTCATAACTCCCGACGACTCAATCTCTCCTTCAGATGAAATATTTTGTCCTCCAGCCGTGCAGGCAACTCGCTAGAAATCTGAGTTTCCGAACCCTCCAATCGTCTGATTTGAATGATGTCATGGTACATCGGTCGAAACCGAGTTTGGAAAGCTCTATATGAAAAGTAAGGAAGCAGAGTGGAAACGACGACAAGAAGGGTCACAAGCCAATAGAAAGGACTAGGACCACAAGCTTCCACTAGAACCTGATATGCTGTAGTAGATACCGTTGGATTGAGGGAGCCATAGATGACTAAAAATGCATACCAAAAGGCAATGCTGCCCCAAATGAAGAGATGTTGGATCCAAGTGAAGTAGTTAATGGAAAGGGCCATTTGGCAGTTGACAGTCCACACCACGGAAGTGTACATGGTAGCACCGAGGACTTGGTAGTCAACTAGTTGACCGTCTTTTCGGAAAGCCTGGGGAATGGAGGAGTTGGAAGTGAAGAAGAAGATGATCATGGAACTGATAAACCCATTGCACATCCAGCCAAGTATGCGGGGCCAACTGAAGAGGATGTTCTGAACTCCCTCTTGATACAGCATAGGATACTGCAAAACCAAATAAAAAGTAGGATAATTCACCAAAACGACAACAATAACAATCATAGCAACAGCAGAAACATGAAAGTAGGATCAATGAATGGCATTTCTCGTTTAAAAGTCAAAGAAAGGAGGTGGGAAACTGTCAATATATCGAAAAGAGATAAACAACTCAAGTTTGGTCGTGCTTAATTTTTCAGTACAATCACTTTTGATTAATGTGCATGCCAGTTGTTGAATCAAATTTCATTTTTTCAAACAAGGACCAACTAAAACAGTTACAGTGACAAGGTAATGGCCCATTAGGTTTTACTGCACTAGGTCTGGCATTAAACAGCCTGCATCATTTACAGAATGAGAACCCAACAGTGTTTCACCATCGCGATACAGAAACTAAAGTTATGTGTCAGTTTTGGTAGCGTAGATAGTTCCAAATTATAGGTTCATTTAAGAGGCTGTTTGATGCCACAAACATTCTTTTTGGCCTAGAGAGATTGTTTCCTTGTGAATCCTTGTATAGGTTACACGAATCCTAGCTTTTTCATTTTCTATAAAATACACGTCATAGAAGAAAGGAAGAGAAAAAGCTTTCACCTTGAGGCAAAGTCGCGCAGAAACATCCTGATCGAACACACCTAGAGCAATCACAGGGAGTGAAGTGAAGAAGACGTTGTAGAATGACATGTACCAGTCATTATATGCAGGTTGGCCAGAAAAGGAAGCATAGGCCTCAAACCAAAAAAGCGTAAAGCCAAATGCTATGTTCTTATAGAAGAAGTAGCATATCTGCATACACCGAGGGATTAGAAGAAAAAGATCAACTAGGATGAAACAACTAGTATACAAATATAGTAATTTGACTCTCATTATCCCCAAATGTAGCAAAGCATGACATGATTTGGCAAACTTTCTATCTATCAACATTCAACAAGCACAATTCAATGTCTTATGGATGGAATTATCGAAATGGGAAGATAGCCAGGCTCTGTATCTATTTTTTTTGTCAGAGAATTCTTATTAAGAGAAGTTAAGAGGCAAAAGATAAAACATGGCCACGTCTAGTAGACAAGAATCGTGAACCTATTTTGCAATTTCCAATGACAGGCAAAGACACATGGAGGCTCAATTACCATCATTGATATTCGCCTGTAACACCAATGGCCATGTACCAACAACAGTCGTTCAAGAAAACGGAATTGGCCTATTGAATAATCACTTGCCATCACAGCCTGTCAACCACAAACAAAAGAAAAGGAATCAACAAGACAATATATACTTACCCTTCAACTATTATTTCTGGCAAGAAAATGGAAAATAAAAGAGCAGGCCCAATGGACATTTTATCCGCAGGTTGCAATAAGAACAAACAATGATGTGTGACCATACATGAGTTTCTTCTCCAATTACTACCACAATTGTAAAAACTAAAGAAAAAATAAAATGTCTACGCTTCTATGAGATTCAAATCACGCTGTATCACATTAGCTCATTCAAAGAGTTCATATGGAAAAGACCAACCTGCATGCCCTCAACACCACTAATGCCAACTCCAAGATCAGCCTCTTGAAGCATGCCAACGTCATTTGCCCCATCGCCAACTGCTAATGTTGTCTTACCAGTTCCCCTTTTCACCAATCTCGTAACCTGCATACCTTCAGTGGTTTTATCAGATTACTTTGATGGCAGTTACAACAGAATAACATTTCTTTGAGAAAAATAAAAATAAAAAATCTCAAAAATACCGTTCAGCAAGATGAAAAACTTACAAGCGCTTTCTGTTTGGGTGACGAGCGGCAGCAAATAACAGAAGCACATTTAGTGGCCAGCTCCAAGAATGAGTTCTCCAGATTCTTGTTGAGAGCATAAGCTAAGGACTTGCCATCGATTATCAAAGCAAATGAGACAGAACGCTCTTTAACCGAACCAACTTGATCTAGTCCTTCTCTTATTTGTTCTTGTACACTTCGAATTGAGGCCTAAAAGAATCATATTTTCCACAATTTCAATACCAGGAGCGACTGTTGCTGAATTGAGTACAAATCCTTTACCTTATCAATGGCTTCCTTGTCCCCTTGTTTTTCCAATGCTTTTATATCTGGCTCATCTAGTGTGATCACTATCTGCTTCATTTCTTGTCTTAATAAGCTACAAGCATATCTGTCAGAAACACCACAGTTATTATATGCAATTGCAGGTGAGGAAGAAAGAAGACGAAAACATGTCCATATAACACTTCTCACCGTACCCAATATTAATTGCAGTTTCCATTTTGTCGCCAGTTAAGACCCATATCTTAATCCCGGCCTTTGCTAGCTTGTCAATGCACTCGGGAACCTATACAAATGGAGATCATTACTAGATCAAAATTTCATTATCCAATACCTCCTAATTATTCAGATAGGCTCAATTCAAAGTGTCAACAGAATTGTGCCATGTGCAGCGTGTGTGAACTTTACTAACATCTTGTCATCTTTACTCTTCCATTTATAAATTTGTAATAGCAATCAATTTTTTTAACTTGGAACAACCTCCACTTTCTCTCTCTCTCTCGCGTTTAACCTCTAAAGATGAACATAGAAAAGGTTAGGGCAGAATAAATGGAGTGTAGGCTTATATAAGAGTACATATAGTAAAAGTACAGCTCCAGTTAACAGACAAAGTGCAGAACTCAAAACTGTTAAAGCATTTAAAACTAAGCAAGGAACATATAAAAGCAACTCCACTACGTACCCCTTTTTGCAGTTTGTCCTCAACAGCTGTAGCACCAAGGAGAATCAAATTTCTTTCAATCTTATCAGCTGCAGCATCCACCAATGCATCTCGGTCTTCACTGATGGAAGTTTTAGCCTTTATGAACTCTTCTTCCCATTGTCTGTATTCTTCTTCACTTAAAACACGGTATGCAACTACCAACGTACGTAAACCTGCCTCAGCGTAGTTTTTGATATGGTCCCTGGTCTCAGCCTCAAATAATCGTCCTTCTTCCGAGAGCCTTTCAAACATTACACTGAATTTATGGAGACAAAACATGAATTCAATATTGATGACTTAATACAGGAAGTATAGACAAGGTGTTCATTAGGAATCAAACCTATCTGCACCCTTGCAAAGGAGTAACAGTTGATTCTCCGGACTCCTTACAATTACAGACATTCTTTTACGAGCGCTACTGAACTCTAAGACTTGAAGAAGCTGGTAAGACCTGAAATGAAAACCTAGTCCCCTCAATTGCAACTAAAAATATGACAAGCAAATTAAAATAAATCATAAAATATGAAATAAACGGGTCACAGACCAATGAAGAAATAGAACGTAATAATACGAGAAGATGCCTTGCTTATTGGTTGCACCTCATTTAGTCTCAATTGTACGGAGTATTAGTTTTGAGTTTGTATGCCACAATAAGCAGTTTTCCCTTGACAAAACTATTGGAATGGCCCAAGAAGGATGCGCATTTCTAATGTCTATAAATAGGCACCTCTCGGTATTCAGAATCTCAGATTATCAAACAAAGAGATTAAGCCACCTATCCCTCAGCATGGGATACTGTGCACAGCTGAATTGGCCCTGCGGTTTGATCCTCCTATGTAAGGAGGCCTTTCTGATGCAGCATGCATGAAGAAATAAGCAATTACCCATCTCCTTACTCTGACAAGCTCAGAAGCCTTCTACCGCAACTCTCTCCATCCAAGATCTTATCTGCTATCACCTCCTTCACTTTTGGGTGGTCCCTCTCACGTGCCTACCGTCTCCCTAGAAGAGCCCAATCTGTCCACCTTGAGGCCAACCTCCACACCAGCAGAAATACCCGTTTATAGAGTTCCCCACCATACTTTGACTTTAGAAGATAAAACATCAAATGCCCCTTCCTGTTTTCTTGACATGCATTGACAAGAGGATTGAAGATGTGGTGTGCTCACATTTTGTTGCTCATCGCACCATGAACTTCATGTTCATAGATGTAAATTTTTAGACACTGTAGTTACTCTTCGATTTCAAAGACTTCTATCAACTATTATTAACTTACACAAATACCTGCATAATAGCAGTTGTAACGAAAGGAGTCGCAGAATGCAAACATGATATAAATGCCACCAAACGGTCACAGGCACTTCCCCTGTTTTTTTCCTCATCTTTTCCTCATTAAGGTAAAAAACAAACAGAGAGAGCAAGACAGAAATATGTAAACCCAATCAAACTGCTAGACTATGAGTAATGCAAATGTCCACAGCCAACAAGGGCCCTCATAAACAAAACTAAGTCATAAATGCATACATGCAAAGAATAATCTCTCACAGCTGGCACCAAGGCCGGCTATGAGTTTTTTGGGGCCGGTTGCGAGCTTTTTAAAATGAGGCTTTTACATAATTCACAAATAAAAAATTAAAGTGATAAAAGATAATTTAACGAAATGCTACAAGTATTCAAAACCATAATAATAAAATGTTGGATAATCATTCTATTAATTTGAAATGTAGTAATAGTATTACTTAAACGTCACTTTTTTGCATTTTTCACAGCAAAAGCAGTAATTAAGCTCTCATAGTAAAGTTTAGCTACCATATTTTGGGCCATTTAAATTGGGCCCTAAGTTTTATTGGGCATTTTCCTACTAATTATGTCCGCAAAAAATATTAGGGGCCCGCAAAAAATAGAAAAATATTAGGGGCCCAGTGCGGCCGCATTCTTGGCAAATGCTCAAAATCTGCCCTGGCTGGCACCTAGAAGTTAGCTATGACATTCCAACGTTGGAAGTTAGAGACCAATGTTGGTATGATCCCCATGTTGGACTAGATTCCAACGTTGGAAGTTAGAGACCAATGTTGGTATGATCCCCATGTTGAACCAGATTCCAACGTTGGAAGTTAGAGACCAATGTTGGTAATAATCAGTCTTTTGCTTCCTATATTCTTCCAATGTAATGTTTTCCAATATGAAGAATACATGGAATGACTAAAGAAAAACCTCACCTGTCAACCTTGTTACCACTCTTATAGTCCAATTCGTGCAATGAGATGCTTGTTTGTTTTCTTTCAAAGAATTCAAAGCCAAGCTCCCTCGCAGCAATGACAAAGGCAGCTTCATCTGGTGACTCAGCCTCATACGTAATCTCACCTGATTCATTGTCCACATCGGGAATGGCTGTATGACATAGTGCCAATACCCGAAAGAACTTTTGTATGAAATCTGCATCAGGTTGATTAACCCACTGCCCATTCATGATACGTTCGTCTCTAAAATTGAAACCCTTAATTGAATTTCCTGATTCCGCAGCATCACCAGTACTTCCCAGTAAGTCTGAGGAAGTATCGCCAACCCCTTTTCTCATTGTCAGTGCTCTCTCCACTTCTGTCATGCCACGGCCATAAGCAATGCCCGCAATTGCACATTTAACAAACTCCATAGAGTTGCACGTCAAAGTACCCGTTTTGTCAGACAGTATAGTATTCACTTGACCTAGTTCCTCATTCAGATTAGAAGTCCGTGCATGCGCAGGTCGATCAGTTTCCTCATCATACATCTCCTGATCTTGATTGATGAATATACTCTGTAAAACCTTAACAATCTCAATGGATACATACAGCGATATCGGTATTAAATACCCATACAACAAAAGGCCTGTCAAAAAATGAAGAAATGCAGCCAGTGAAGCTCTTTCGGGGTCATATAACACTTTTGTATCATCCGGCCGAAGATACCACCTTCTAAGCTTTCCACGACGAATGTCTTTCTTAGTTTCAACTCCAAAAAAGAAAGACCCGATAACAGAAACCAAAATAAGTACACTGAAAAGGATGTATACAATCTTATCCATCCTCCTCTCAATCTTACTCCTCTTGGAAGGAGGATCTGTTGCATTTTGCATCACTTTCGTGTCATGCCCAGTAAACACAACACCACCATAAATATAATCTGTATTTCGGAGTTTAGAATCTCTTAGAAGAATCTGCTGTAGGGAAAGCGGGAGTTCTTGACCATTATAGCATAATGATCCGACAAAGGAATACAGATCTTCATTTGGGTCCTCACACTTGATCACTGCCTTGAGATTCTGCAACAAAGTTTCATCACGTAGAGGGGCTGTGACATCCAACGAATGTTTCAACTTCAGATTAGTCTCTCCATCAAGGTTCATGGTTTCAACGTAACAAATTCCATCCTCATAGCTAGATGAAAGCAAAAGCAAATCAGCAGGGAAATATTGATCCTTGTAAACCTTAACAAGATCACCAACACGTAGTTTCTTCCATCTTGTTTCAGTGAAAGAACCACTCTTACTATCAAATACTTTGACCTTTCGGTTGTTGGCCTCTATGTCCTGAAACCATTAGAAATTGTCATTGTACTTGCACATTATAGGTGCAACTTTAAGCTAACTTAACGCAAGTCAGGGAGAAATTTTCAAAAGGAGTGAAATAAGCCAAATCATACGAGCAGCCTCCGTTGATGATGCAGGAACATAACAACACAATGGTCCACATTTTAAGTACCTGACACTCCTTTTCTGGGTCGAGACACCACCCTAAATTACATGGAGAGAAGTGCATGTTGGACTTTCTATGAATCAGAGACATCCAAGCAATAGGGCTTCTATAACAGCCTAGCCTATGTAGGCAGTTATACTTTGCCCTAGGCCCCTTACAGATGCAACCTATTAACAAGTTGTAAACCCATTAGATTTTCAACTGCCAAATTAAGCACATTCCGAAACCAATATTTTAACATTTTTCTTCAGAAGCAGAGTTTCAGTGTTAGATTTCAAAAAGGCAGCCAATGAGTGTGGTCAGTGAAGAACAAGTCCATTTTGTCCATCCCCAAAATTCAGCATAAGACATACATAAGGTGAATTTAAGTCAATGCACATAGGATGCGAAACTAGTGACAGAGTTTCTTTCGTAGACATAAGATGTCAAATGATTAAGGACATATCCAGCTGATCCATTCAAATGGCAGTGCACTGGATGACATAGTTGCAAAAAGTGGACTCTCCGAAACCATATGGTTTCCAGATGGTGGAAGCCATGATCTTCCATTTGTGTCAATGTTCCAGCAGCAGCTTGTCCTGTGCTCTATCAACTATGCCAGTACACACTAGAAGCTGAAAGCATCAGCTTTCAGATATCTCATGGGGCAATAAAACTATCCAATATAACATCTCCATTAGCCAAGAGCCACGAGTTCAAGCAAACACTAACAAAATAGTAAGTTGACTAATATAAATATGCCACATAATCTTCCTGATTATCGTGGCAATACCAGTCATGCATCAAGTGGTATCGCTGATGTTTTTAGTAACGACCAATTTCCTTTTATGTACAAGACTTCATCTTTTCAACAAGGGTTGCGGAGTGTTGATGATTGATACTCCTTATACTATTTCTTTTCACCTTCACTAGTACTCAATGTGAGGTTAAACAGCCAGCATCTTGCTAAACTTTTTTTTTTTTTCATAAGTGAATGGTTTCATTGAACAAAACCCCTAACAATTGTCAAAATGAATAAGGATCAAGCATCATAGCATAATCAAATTCACCAATGAAATTCTTTCACAAAAACTAAATCAGATGACATAATGCGAAGCCATTTAATACAACTTAAGAGATCTAAAGCATCCAAATTGAAATGTGAAAGCAAATTAAAAATACTACCTGCTTTCTACGCCTCCAATCTTCCACGGCTTCCTTCACCATCGTAGCTCCAATCACCACCATCAGAGGCGCAAGAACGCTGATAGGCGAGTACGGAGCCAACGGACTAAACGAAACACAAGCCACCACAAGAAAGTACATGTTTGCAACCCGTCTAAATTGCTCAAACAACGCCTTGGGGATAAAATTCCAGGCTGTATACTTTGTAGTGGAAACATAGTTACCGCTGTAATTAAGCTGAACAGCCGCCGGATTTTCCAGATCATTGCAATACACAACCCTCGAATAACCCTTTTTCCCAATTTGTCTATGCTCATCTCTAAACGAAGATCGTAAACAAGAGAAAGAATACAACTTGCTAAGATGAATCCCTCTCCTTCTACTACCCGGCATTTTCGCATTCAATTCACAACTAGCTTCTCCCAATAGAGAATTGGAAATATATTCAACTACCCAAAATTGTCATTGCCATTGACATTTTCCTTTGCCACATCATTCAAAAACCTCACTAGATCATGTACATGTGCGTGATTTTTCCCAATGAAGAAACAAACATTGATCTACAATAATTTCTTTACCATATAAACTATATCCTCAATTGAAAGTTCATCAAAACAATCTAAAGAGCAATAGACAACAGTACTTGCTAAACACATGGCATTTGTATCGAAAGATGGAAACTTTTAGTACAAAAGCATTACATCAATCTTTCTCACGGATCTGATTCGAACTCAACATCAAGGGAAATTGTATCCCAAACTTCATATTTTCAACTAAAATGAGCTGTAAAACAAACTTCAAACCCTAGAAACTGTTATCATGGATTCATTACTTTAACCTCAAGTTCTAGAGAATTTCTTCCTTGTGAGTTTTTCCAGCAGTGTCGGCGTGACAATGAGGTCTGTACAAAATGAACGTGGCTGTACGTAACTATTCTTGTACTGTATGTGTGTATGTATATGTGGAGAGAGACGGAAATGGAGATTGGGAAAGGAGGCAGGTAGGGAGAAGGTGTGAGTGACTCTGTGAGTTCTAGAGAGAGAGAGAGAGAGGAGAGAGAGAGAGAGAGAGGACGTATTAGCTTCTTATCTTTGAGTCTTTGTCGTTTTGACGAAGCAAAGAAAAGCGAGAAAGGTGAGCGGAGCAAGCAAGTAATTATAGCCTGGATAAATTTCACTTTTATTCCCTTAACTATTCAATTTTTTGTCTAATTCATCCTTCATCTATCAATTAACTCTGTTGTGTTCTTAAACTTTCAAAATTGGTGTTTTCTTTTTGGATATCCCAGGTGTCCGGGCCGCACATTGACTAATTTATCCACTTAGTCTAAATTTGATATTCGCTTGTTCTAATCTTGTGTTCCTATCTGTTTACTGGATGAAGTCGCTGTTCTTTGTAAAATACCAAAAAATATTACTCATATTATTCTCAATTATTAAAAAATTACTAATCAGAAACTCATAGTATTTTTTTGTAGGAACATTGCTCTATTGGTTATTTCTTTTAAAATTGAAGAATGATGTCCTTAACTATTTTGAAAAAAGAAAAAGATTTTTATTAAAAAAAAAACAAGCTCCAAGGATTGACAAGAAAACAATCTGAACAACGCCCAACAGGGCCCCCCCAAAAGGACCCGACAAAACCAAAACCCTCCCACACCCACTAACAAAGACACTAAAACCACAAGAACCCCACCCAAAAACCAAGACACCCCACCAAGGCCCACCCCAAAGAAAAAAAGCCACCCCGGATTATGAGGCAAGGAGAAAGCTTCGCAACCAAATAATAGCATTTAAGGCTAAGAAAGCGAAAGCAACCTGCAATGAAATAGAAAGCTAGGCCTGCCCTACCACTTTATCAGCTCAGTCCAAGTCTTCAGCTAACATATCTGCAAGTTTGCTTATGACTTCATCCTCCTCACCATCATACCCCAATCCCATGATCTTGTTGCAGGTCCAGATTGTTTGTGCTTCGTCCAGAATTATTCTGTTTCTGTTAATAACTACATCTAAAGAGATAGAAGTAGAGAGTACTAATGCTGCAACGGCAGACCTATAAACCGCACACTTTGGTTTGTTATTCCTACTCTTGTTATTGTAGGAGTTGGCCCTAGTAAATCCCAGAATGTCATCAATTGTCTTCCTCTTCTTTTTCCCTTTTACCTCATTTATGATAGCTTTGATTAGCGCAGAAAGCAATTCATTTTCAGTTCGGTATGCTTCAACTGTCTTGAAGCACACAACATTTTCCCCTCTTAAATTTTCAACAATTACTGAATTTTCCTTAATTGAATCCTCCATCCAACTGTCTTGATTATCAATCAAATTACTAAGACTTGCTATTGGAATCTGAATGCACGAATTATTCAACCTTACAAAAGATAGTGGGTCCAAATTGATATTGAGTGTTGTGTTGTTTGTTGCCATCTCTCTCATACTATCCAAGAGCTTTCCACTTTCCCAAGCTGATGCCTTAACCCCCGAAAATGAATTAGCTGCCTTATCAATACATCCTTGCATGTTTACAACCTCATAGTTGGCGGCAAATATTTTGCATTAACCATCAAACTAAATGGCGATAATGAGCCTCAATGTCGTCCCCGTCTCAATTTTGACACCGGTAACAAAACTTTCGTCTTTGTTCAGTAAGCAGATTGAAAATCCAAAACAAGACTAAAAAGATATCGACTTGAAAACTTCAAGGACTTAATAGGCATGTTTGACTAATTAAACATGAAAGTAGAAAAGGAGCTTAATAGTTAAGAGGGGTAGAAGTGAAATTTAGCCTTGCAGAGCCCCATTCGCGGGCCTTTTGTTTCGTCTCTCTGACATAAAGTCGCCATTTAGTTGGAAAGTTCAACGACCACGCTAAAAGCCACATGGCAGATTCCGAGCCTTACACGTGGCGGACGATTTGTGACAGAGTCAATCGTCGGGTCGTCGGTGCACGGTGGGGGTTGGGGTCCACTGTACGACGTCGTTTTTTTTTTTTTTTAAAGAAAAAAGGACTCTATCGTCATCGGTGGGAGACGCTGGACAAAAGCACGAGGTCGGTCCGGTTAGTTGGTTGGTAGGTTTGTTTTTCACATAATTGATAAGTGTTTGAGTTTTCTAATTAGGCCGCAAGAGTATAATTTTCGATGAATTCTTTAGTTTCGACGTGATATTTGACAGAAGCAGTGAGTGGATTAGTCAATTGTGCGTAAACTTACCTGCACCCACTGACTCATCAGTTCGAACCAAATAATACGCTAGACAGAAGTCGCTTTGGTCGGACCACCTGATAAAATGCGCCTTTTTTTCTTAAGGAGTAACACGTGTTTTGTGGGCCCGCTGATGATGATATTTGGGGAAATGGGAGATGCCAAAAATCAACATCTTCGTGTAAAGCGATGCAGAATGACCGATCTGACCACTCGTTTGGGCAATCGATAACTTGAGCTTTAACCGAACAATGTATAGTTCAAATTTATATGCACTCAAATTTAAATCCAAACCGTCTGTTTCGAAATGAACAGCTGAATCAACTATTCTACACCCCACTCGACAGAAACTGCTCAACAGCATTCCTGAATTGTGGGGTTGCTGCTGCAGAAAATCCAACGAACAGCGCGAGGCAAGCAAGAGGGATATTCAACAGGATGTGCGCGAATCTGTTTCGACATGTTAAGATCAATTCTCAATCATTTCCCATTCATGGAGCTAGTTGACAAGGTTGAGACTTAGTGCCAAATTTATGGAACTGAATCTGGGCCATGAGCAATTTGGCGGTGGCGGAGGCATCGTTTGCAATGGATTCATCCCTTCGGTCTGCGTTGGCACGAGCTCAAATTGGTGCAGAAGGTCATCTTGAGAGTTGTCTTTCCCATACCTTGCCTCTCCTCTTAGTCTCTCCGCCTACCTTCACGAGTGTAATTAATGGGTCCGGCTACAGCATTTGGTTCCATGCGGCTTTTTGTTTTTTGTTGTTTTGTTTTGTTGCTTTTGTTTGTTGTTTCTTGTGTTTTTGGACCGATAATTTTCGTTTTTATTGTACTGCTTTCTTATATATAATATTTGCACTTTCTGATTAGTTAAAAAAAAAGATAAATTCTCAATTTATTTGTAAAATGACGAATTGGTTATTTTTATCCGTAACCAATTTTGTACAAAGTAAAAAATAAACTGGCTGGTTAGATTTTTAAGTAGTTTCAAACTACAAATGAAGGCGAGTTGGGTGAGTGACAAATTTCAAAAGGGAAGAAAGAACTTAAAATAGTTTTAAAAAAGCGAAGTGATTTTTCCACTCCCCTTTTTGTTAATGTTACTTTCCTTTGTGTCTTTATTAAATAATTTATTTTGTGAAAAAAGAGAAATGATATTAATAAAAAAGGGAGTGACAAAATCAATTCGTTTTAAAAAAACATGATAACAAGATCAACATGTGGCATTTTAAAAACAGCAATGAACAACATTTTAGGTAGTTGAACAGTACAGTATTAGACAATAAGTTTAACAGAAAAATCAAACCATAATTAATAATTTAGGATTTAACGACAATTTAATTGACATTCTTCAACACACATGTCAGCGATATCTTCCCCAAATGCGCATGGTACTATGGGTCGGGTCGGGTCGATTTTGCAGGTTGATGAGTCTTGTGCAAGTGCAATGCAAAAATAGAGCATTGCTTAGGGGCATATGGGTGGCAATGCTGAGAAATCGGCTAAATATTTGACATCAGGAATGTGTGAAGAAGAATTAATAGTAAAACAAAGTAAAAAAACTTATATTTTTATGTAGTTCAACAACTTTGTAGTTGGACATGAAAAACCTATATTTCGTGTGAAAAGTGGTCAAGAATTGGGTTGCGTGCAAAGCAAATTTGTTTAAAAGGAAATGCTCCTCCTCCCCAACCTGTCCCCTTTGTGATGTTGCCCTTGAAACTATTGAGCACTCTCTGTTGCGTGCAAAGCAAATTTGTTCAAAAGGAAATGCTCTTCCTCCCCAACCTGTCCCCTTTGTGATGTTGCCCTTGAAACTATTGAGCACTCTCTGTTTCATTTTCCTTGGACTAGAACCGTTTGGTTTGGCTGTGGAAAATCCTTTTGGACTATTAGTTTGGACATCTCTTCAGCTACTAGATGGATGGAGGACCTTCTATGTGGACAAATGGTAAAGGAAACTACAATGGAGAATATGGCAGCTATTTTTCAAGTGTGTTGGGCTATTTGGAAAGCTCGAAATGCCTATGTTTTCATAGAAAAGGCCCCATTCCCTGGAGATACTATTGAAGCTGCTTCTGTGGGTTTCAGGGATTACCTCCATGCACTTTCTCAGATTCCTAAACCCAATCCCCCCATTGCCCCACGATCAGAAATTGGATTCCCGTCCCCCCCAACCCCCCCCCCAAATTCAATTCGGACGGAGCGTTTAAATTCACTAGCAACGTTGCTGCCTTTAGCTTGATCGCCAGGGATTGTGGTGGATCAGCTCAATTTTGGCGTATGAGAAAGGTCATGGCTACTTCAGCTCTCATTATAGAAGCTTGGGCACTTAGAATTACGTGTGGAATTGCCAAGGATATGGGTCTCTCTGAAGCCATTTTTGAATCGGATTGCTTGGAACTTATCAATTGTTTTACCGTCCCTACTGCTACTCAACCTTGGGAAATCTGGACTATAATTGAAGACATTGTTGACTGGGCTAGCAATAGAAACTGGTCTTTCCTCTGGTGTACCCGAGAAAAGAACAAGGTGGCACATTGGCTAGTAACTAACTGTCTCAATAGAAAAGTTTTATTTTCCTTGGGTTGTATTCCGCCTGATTTGCATACTCTTTTGAACTCTGATGTACTTAGCTGATTCTGTTTTATGTGATTATGATTTTTTCAAAAAAAAACTGTGTAGTTGAGAAAGTATCATCAATTGCGGCAGTATCCTCTGACCAAATTAAAATCCTAATAATTAGCGAAAACGCCTATTATACTATTGAATCAAACTTCACAAATCCAACAAGAAAATGCCACTCTATTGCCTAATGCCTATGCAAGTTTAGAGATATTATTCGGTCCTTTTGAAAATTGCTATAGGAATAGTGGGTCGTAAAATAAAGGAAAATGATTTCTACATTCTTCTAATTGATGCAAACACTATTTTTTTGTCTTTTAGTGGGTGAATTTACGAAACAGTTCCTAAAATTTGTTAAAAAGTGTATACATGCAAGAATTGTTTTGTAAATTCACTAATTAAAAGACGAAAAAAAAAGTGTTTGCATTGATTTCCTTAAAAAAAGGTACTTACTATCTAAGCTCATCTATAAATCTCTCCTAAAAATGAAATAGATCGTATGCATTAGTTTTAAAAATACTACGAGAGACTAAAATAAACAATATTTATCGGGTCGTACTAATATAAATTTTTAGGATACTAATATGGAAGTGCGGGTATGTTATTCCGTCATCTTTGCAAGGGAGTATTGCCCTGCCACATCACACCACTATTCGTAGGGGTCCTCATTGCACCTATGTTGAAACCGAATGATCGAAGCTAAGGCCCACAACGTTTGAGTGGTGTTAGGAGTATGTTTAACCCCGATGATCTGCTATAGAGACTTATACTCGAGTCTTGTCCGACCAAGTCCTAGTTTTCAATCACTGAACCAACATATCTCTGCTAGACTCAGCTAGAGCTAGGTTACCATTGTAGATTCGGCTAGGTAAGGCCATATCTCAAGGCCTGTTTTTGCCAGAAGTATTCATGTGTGTGGGCTTATTAGCCCGTTTAACGGTGTGTACCGGGCTAGCTAGTCCCCAAAACCCAATCTCACATGAAATTTTGTTCCTTTGCATTTTTTGTTAGTGATGATGATGATTTGTAGACGAAAATTTTTAAAATCAGTCCATTGGACTGACAATAGTAAGTGTGTGAATGTATATTAAAGGGTGTAAAAAATATAAAGAAATACGTGTTTTCCTTGTCTTCTAGTCAGGTTATGAAACCAGAGATGAATGATAGCTTCCATGCATTTATTCAAAAAATCTAGCACTCTTTTCGTTGTTATAGATTTGATGTTCTTTATTACACCTTCCGTCCCAATTTAATAATGTTTTCTACATAAAGTCATGTCATTTTAACTTTCAAAAAGATTATATTTTTCGTAAACTTTTTTCGGAACTTTTTTGCATCGTTTGAAAGTACTCATTGAAATCTTTTGAGCGATACAAAACAAAGTTAAAAATTAATTCCGAAAGTACTTTATTTTCCGAGGTCAAAGTTATACGGTCTTTTGTAGCATTTAAATTTGAACGGAGGGAGTACTAGTTTAGTTTTTGAGTGATATATATATTTTTTATCAATCTTGTATTTATTTTAGGGGATAGAATATTGGAGACAGAAGATTATTGGATAGAAAAGATAAGAAGTGAAAAGGGTAGTTTGTGGTTTAATTGGACAAGTCAAAAAAGTAGTTAAGACGTAAACGTAGGTAGCGCTTGAAGTTGAGCAATACTATGAGCACAAATTTGAAACACAGTTTCGGATAAAATTGTGTTCAAAGTCGTAACAATTGGTCATTGAACGGCTCCGTAGCAGTTGCGTTCGAAAATTGTATGCCTACACTTTTTTGGATGGAATTTAAATCATGTTCCGCTAAAGCAAATAAATATTTTTTTAAAATAAGTCCTTATTTTTAAAATTAAAAATAATATATGAAAAAATGACATGACTCATAAAAATTCGTAATTTTCGATTATTTTTCCCGTAAATATCTACGCCAGTTCAGCAGCTAAACACAAAACTGGGAAAAGGTATGTCCCCTTTTTGTTTCCCCGATGAACGGCCACGATTCGATCGCACAAACAAAACCCGTAGACGAACATAATATTTGCGATTCCTCTTCTCCTCGTCTCTGGCGGTGTATATGGCGGAGTAAGCGAAGATATTTCCATCTTCCGACGACGCCGTATTGGTTTTCTCTCACATCGGACCAAGTCAGTTCGAGCTCTTTCTTACGGAACTGCGGCGAAACCCTAGGTCCGTACTCGATCAAGTACTGCATATCATACGTATCGACAATTCAAGCATATATATATATATATATTTGTA
Organism: Rhododendron kiyosumense; assembly: GCA_019656275.1. Classification (NCBI taxonomy): domain Eukaryota; kingdom Viridiplantae; phylum Streptophyta; class Magnoliopsida; order Ericales; family Ericaceae; genus Rhododendron; species Rhododendron kiyosumense. The sequence continues at coordinate 501,226 of BPLS01000478.1, read as the reverse complement.
TGTATAGTTATTCAAATTTACCTCTTGCTGTTGCTGTTATTGCTATGTGTAATTTATTTTTTTAATCGAGTGTCGGGGCTTGTTACTTGATGAATTTTGGGCGGTTTTTTGATTTGGTGCGATTGGATTAGGATCGAACTTGAAAGGTGCGTCTTTTGTTTGCTGGATTAGCCAGAGATCTTGTACGGTGGTCTCGACACTTACTTTTCACCTTGTTCGTATCTGCGAATCGAAAAACTGAAAGCAGAAGTTGTAGAATGTTATTAGTGATTGACCGCCCTTAGGGCACCAATTGGGGTGCAAAATGCGCCTCGAAATTTATAATTTTGCATATAAGTGTGAATGCGTGTACATAAGTGCGAAATGGGCCTTGAAGTCTTAACTTTTTTGGCATTCAGTGAGTTGTATTGTCCACGGTTATTAACCGATTGTTGCAAAATTATAGTGTTAAATGTTAATCGTTGGTTAAATCATACTGATAATGTTGAAGCTAAATTTTGGGCCTTTTTTTTTCAAATTAGTGCGATTGGATGAGGATTGAACTTGAAAGATGCATCTTTCGTTTGCTGGATTTTGGGGTGGAGCCAGAGATCTCGGGACTTTAACTTTCGTAGCTTTGTACGTGCTAATCAAGAATTGAAAGTAATATCTATACAAGACTATTATTGATTGACCGCCCTTAGGGCACCAGTTGAGGTGCAAAAAGTGTCTCGATGTGCATTGAATTCTAATTTTTTGGCCTTAAGCGAGCTGTACTGTCTACACTTATTAACTCATGGTTAGCAGAATTCAAGTGTTAAAGAGGGCAAAGTCGTAATGTTGATGGGTTTGCTTTATGCTTTGGGGCAATTTCATTAGAATTGTGCTGTCAAATTGACAAAATTAATTTAATAATTTGATCTGATTAAGAGAAAAAACATGGAAGTGAGTGGGGTCAAGTGACTCCACTTGACCATATGGAACTCCGCCCATATGGATTGTGATGGATTTGATTGTCTTATTATTGTTCCGTGAATTTGGATAACTGAATGATGTGATAATGTAGTAGCTTTCGGAGGGATGTTCAGGCTGTTGTTGACATTTGTGATCAGTTTTCTGTGCATATCTATTTGTTGATGTTTTTCAGATGTTGATTCGTGACTGAATCTCCATGACACTGCAAAATTCTTATTGTTCTTTAGTTTAGGTGCAATGTGTATGTTGTAGACATTGGTGGGTTCATCCATTTTTTTCTCCAAAGTCTCCTGGTTCATAACAATTTTCCTTATTCTATTCATTTTATTTGCACAGGCCTATCTTCAACCACCTCTTGTTGTTTGTTGAACTTCTAGAGTAGATTTGGCAATTCAAACATTGATAAAAGAGGGTGCAGTTTTTTCAGAAGTTTTGTGGACATTGCTGGTGGGCCTATAGTTTGACTCCTTTTCCCATCAAAGTAATCATTTGAAGTGCTTTTGAAAAATATTGTTTCTCAGGGTTCATATGGCATATGTGATGCGCAGTGCTGGACCAGCTTGATGAGCCCAGACTATCGAGGCGGAGTACAATTATTTTTAAGCGTCACAGCTTTTATCTGCTAGCACTGTTTGAGGGTTCTCAAGTTCTTCTAGACTTCTGAGTCAAATGGTTCCAATGTTACATTTGATTTTGTATTGAACACGAAGAGGATGTTACCCTGTTGGAAGGAGCCTTACATCAACTTGACTTCTGCTTCCTCACTGTACTTTGTATTTATGTTTTGTGGGACAGATAGAAGAAGATAATGTATTTAATGTAATGTTATAAGAAGAAACCATGGAACAGGTTTCAGAGAAAAAATATCCCCTCAATGCAGCAGATTACAAATTATATGAGGAAGTTGGAGAAGGGGTCAGTGCCACTGTTCACCGAGCTCTTTGCATTCCTCTTAATGAGATAGTTGCCATCAAAGTTCTTGATCTGGAAAAGTGTAATAATGACTTGGTATGTGGGTTGTTATTTCGATTGTTTGGTTTATTAGTGGATCTACCCATGGTTATTTTGTACTTTTTCAGTTTTGTTTTTTGCGACCATATTGGATACGAAATACACTTCTTCTTTTTTTGGCTGCGGAACCAACCCACTCTTTGAGATCATCTATTAATTTGGTTTCATACATCTTTTCCTATTGTATTATTGGTGGGAGCTAGATCAGGGCCCCTTTAGATTTAGATCACGTATAGAGTATCCTTGATACTGTTTTCTTATGTTCAGAGGGTACTTCAGTATTCCATATGTTCTTACATCAGGCCTTATAGGCTATGTCATAGGACCTCCATCTCATAATTCAGTCATTGGCATCATAAAAAGAACTTTTGAATAGAGGAACTTGAACCATTTTGCTTCATTTATCTATGTCGGTCTTCTTACAATTGATGGATTTAAATTGTTGAAAGCTAGTCAAAATGATTGCATTAGATGAATTATCCAATTCTTTCCTTTGTTGTTGGAAAAGAGTTTTGAGTGGCTGCTCTAGTTTGGTCTTGGTACTAAAACAATTTTGTAGCATCTTTTTCTTTGCATTTTAACGGATATAAGCTTCCCATGTGTGCGTGAAGTCGTGAAACCACACCACAAATAACCTGAGGAAGTATTTTGTCACAGTATTACATGGATGCGAAATAGTATGAATGAGGAACAAGAATAGGAAATGAGCGAGTCTTGTCCCCTAATACTGTTCTTGTTTTGTTCTTTTCGAAGCTATTGCTTAGTATATTAAACCTAATTCCCTTCCCAGCCTAACTTCCTACATTATAAGAATTATGATGTTGCAAATAGTGTTCCTTCATGAACAGAGGTTCTCCAGCATTTATAAAGTTATACATGGGAGATGTCTCCCTAGCTCACTTGTAGGGATGTGGACTGAAAATTTTGTAGCGTATCCTTATATTCTGACTTGGGGGCACAAGTATATTTCCGTGTTGCTGTCCTTACTGCTAAAATATATTTAAGGGTTCAGTATGAAACATGGGACTACATACATTCATGTGATGGTTTTTCTTTTTTAATTGCACAGGATGGAATCCGTCGAGAGGTACAAATGATGACCTTGATTGATCATCCAAATGTATTAAGAGCGCATTGCTCCTTCACCACAGGCCATAGCCTTTGGGTTGTGATGCCATATATGGCTGGCGGTTCATGCCTTCATATAATGAAATCGGCTTATCCAGAAGGTTTTGAAGAGCCCGTTATTGCTACGTTGTTACATGAGGTTCTCAAAGCTATCGTCTATCTTCATGGGCATGGGCATATCCATAGAGATGTGAAGGTACTAGTGTCCCACTGGGTTATCTTGTTTGTTGACAATAGAGCTTCTAATGCTAGAACATGCAGAAGTATCCTGAAAATACAGTTTCTGATGGAAAGCGTTTTGAGCCTGTGTTAGTTAATTGGTTTCCTTTAGGAAATACATCCATTTTCTCTTTTATGCGATGGGTATGATGTTAGCTGGTGACTGGTGGAGAAAGCCACTTTCCTGTCCTTTGCTTCATTTGGCTGTTGGTTGTTGTTAGTCATGCTGCTGATCTATTCCTTGCAGGCTGGCAATATATTAATGGATACTAATGGTGCTGTCAAGTTAGCGGACTTTGGGGTATCTGCATGCATGTTTGATACCGGGGATAGGCAGAGGTCAAGAAACACATTTGTTGGAACTCCGTGCTGGTATAGTTCTCCCTCATGTCTTCAATTTTCTGCAGAGTGAGGTCATATTATCCATTCAACCTGTTCAGAGAGAATGGGTTCTTCTTACTGACTTGAGCATGTTATTTGTCATTTTTTGCCTTTGTGTTATTTATGTTTTCAGGATGGCTCCTGAGGTTATGCAGCAGCTGCATGGATATGACTTTAAGTGAGTTGACTGATTTTAGGAGTAGTTATTATATTGAAATGTGAAGGATCATGCTAAAGTTAGTTTAGTCGACTTGTAATTTGAAGATTACTTATGTGTTACAGAGCAGATATATGGTCATTGGGAATAACAGCACTTGAACTTGCTCATGGCCATGCCCCATTTTCTAAGTATCCACCTATGAAGGTAAGTGACAGTCTCTTAGATTTATCTGTGTATCAATGCAATAAACTGCAGATCTGTTATTCTGAAGATAAATGCAATGTGATCCTTCTCCCTTTTTTTTGCTTGCATTGTAGGTTCTGTTGATGACACTACAAAATGCACCACCAGGTCTTGACTATGAGAGGGACAAGAGATTTTCAAAGGTTTTTTTCTATTCAGCTAGATTTTCTCTCTGGTTCTTGAATATTGTTCTAAGATGCAGTATCTCTACAGTCTTTCAAAGAGTTGGTAGCTGCTTGCTTGGTGAAGGATCCAAAGAAACGTCCCTCGTCAGATAAGCTTTTGAAGCACCATTTTTTCAAACAAGCACGATCAAATGATTATTTGGCTCGTACTATTCTGGATGGTATTTCCCCCTTGGGCGATCGTTTTAGGATGCTGAAGGTCTCATGCTCCCCCAAGCCCTTTGTTTTCTCATTCTGAATTCTGTCAGAGAAAATGCACGTGTCTGTCTGACTTATATGGAAATTTATGTGCATTTTCTTGTTCAGGCAAAAGAAGCCGATTTACTTGTACAGAACAAGGCTTTATATGGGGATAAGGAGCAGTTATCACAGGTGAACAATATGCAACTTGCAAATTTTGAAGGCATCACTCTTACTTGTGTGTTTATGTTTGACAGTAGGCTGGTACACGAATACCTACTGGGCTTGGTATACTAGGGCACACAACAATGTCCTGGTTAGGACTTGATCCCGACACCTCCCCCTTGGGGTGGCAGGGGTGTTGCTAAATCTGACTATTGGTGGGATATTCTGTTATATGCCAAAATTTGACCCTCCTTTTATCATGTAGATATAAACGGAGGGTCCTGCAGTTCTTCATGAGACAGTTGGATCAATATAGGGGCTAGGAGCTGATATATACATGCCTTCATTGGTTGTATTATCCTTGGCCCGGTGGGAAAGCGCTCTATGTATATCCCTTAGTTTGTTGAATTTCATGCACTGTTGTATAACAAAAGTACCCATTAGCAACACACAATAACAATGACTTTTGAAATGAAATGTTTGTTGCTAGCGAATAATATTCAGCGGATTGAGTAGATAGATGAAAGGCGGGGTTGGGGATTATCAATGAGCCCAGCCATGGACACTAGTGAGCTTTTGAGATTGTCAAATGGTGTGAAACCTTCTACTACCGTCATTGCCTGTATTATGCTTTTGCTATTAAATGACAGTGGGTGCTATTTCGTTTCAATGCATGATAGTTTCATAAGTGCAAACCAATTCCTACCTAGTTAATTGGACATACATAAGCACTGAATATTATTCAGGTTTACTGAGTTTCGGTTTCCTTGCAGCAAGAGTATATCCGAGGAATCAGTGCCTGGAATTTTAATCTGGATGATTTGAAGAATCAGGCTGCCGTTGTATGTGGTCATTTCGATTAACACTTCTAGCGATATGGTTTAGCTGCTGAGAAACATTACATTTAGTTTTGGTTGCCCTCCTGCGCTATGTCCATTGCAGATTCAGGATTATGATGGTTCTTCAAATGATGGAGACACAAAAGTTGGGGGGAATCGAAGGGACAGACGTGATGACATGGGTTGTCTGACAGAGAGGCTATCCCCTGAGAAGGCTAATCAGTTAGATGCTTCACCTGAACTTGATGTATCATTCTACCTTCTGTGAACTGATGTCTCTATAGTTTTTTCCTCCTTTGGCATTGTTTCTCTTTTTTTCCTTGCTATATATGTGTTCCTTTGGAAATCAGCCATTGGTTTCTGATGCCTAATATCCACTTTTGTTGTACCAGGATGGGACAAATAACATTCATAATTTGGAGGGTTCACTTGCTGTGTTTCCTATTCAACCTCTTCAGGCACTCAAGTATGATGATGTGTTCTCTTTACCCTCAGGTTCCTTAGCTGATAACAATCCTGCTTTGGAAATCTTTATTGGGCTTAGAAAATGTGAAATTGTGAAATGCCATTCGATTTTGCATCGTTTGCTGCTGTCATCCATCTTTTCTAATACTATGTTCTAGACATCCAATAAACGAACACACACCCCTTCAAACATAAATACACTAATGTGGGGGAGCTCTGTAGTTGTGTATGTATGTATATCAAGTTTCGCTTACAACACATACCTCTGTACATAATAGGGTGCGTATTTTTTACTTATGTATGCCATTGAAACCATGATGTTTTCAAGTTCTAGGCCTAGGGATTCTTCTAGGTATAGAATCACCTAACACTACCAAATCAGGGTTGGGTATTCACATAATCTCATACTCCTTTTATTGTTAATATGGTTCGAGTGTTATGTAATATTCTTTGGTAAATCTACACTGTTAGTTTCTGTAACCATGTATGTCATTGCAGAGGTTGTTTCGATGTCTGTGAGGATGATGTGGGTACTGGTAGCCCAAGTTGGAAAAATGCTACTAGATCGAATTCTGAACAGCAGAGTCAAATACAGTCATCACAAAAAGATGATGACCAAGGAGCTGGGAGAGATGTGAGACTGAGACAGAGTAGCTCTTTACCTCATTTTGTAGTTTCTGTTCAAAAAGTTTCTTTGAGCGGTCCCCTGCAGCAGGAAAGTCCTAAAAAAGTTGGTGGTGATGGGGACAGGTACTTATGCTTTTCCTGTGTAGATTTGTTATCGTTTTTTCAAACTCCTAAAGTGGTAACTTTAGTGTTTCTCCTTCTTAAGTTCACTTTACTGACCAAATTCATTGCATTTTGTATTTTCTGACCTTAAAAAGAGCAGTTTTATATGTATCTTAAATGGTGGTAGGGTCAGGGAAATTATAGGGTGAATATCTGTGCTTTGGGGAGTGATGTTCACCAATTATTACCGTAACTTATTGCTGACGGTGAACTACTAATAAATCGTCCACACCCATTTTCATCCTTTGTATAGCACTACTTTAGGTTGTGCTTGCCATCTCCTATTACCTGTGTTTTTACTGTCGGCATCTGAAACTTATGACTCAGTAGTTAGTACTTGTGGACTTTTTCATTCTTATGAGATTCAAGACTTTAGGGTTCAGAGATACTTCTTTGGACTGATCACATCAACTACTGCACATAAATGAAAGATGTGGGTTCACAAATAACTAGACGTATTGATACAAGCTGGTCAGTGTTCAAGTATTTTGCTCATACGGGTGTTGACCGTGATTGGTTGAGTGTTTATGGTCTGGGTATGATTACCATCGTCCGGATGATGTTCTTGTGTGGACTATTGAGGCTGCACATTTTTCAACTGCAGATCCTTTATTGAAGTTTATCTGGCTAGTGTTTTTTTTCCCTTTTGATCCGGAATGTTTCTATCTGTTCTATTTTTCTCTAACATCTATGCATTCGAGGAATCGCGTTGGTTTGGGATTTAGTTTTGACTTGTGAGATATGCTCTCTATCTGGTGCATATGTGTTGTGCAATCATTTCTTTTTCCATCATGACATCATCTTTTGTAGTTGTCTCCACTGCTTTCTCTACTGCCATGTGTGAAGAAAACGGAAAAAGAAAAGAATTCTAGATATGAAACATATTGACATGGTTGTCTTTGAACTATTGTGAAGGGAATTGGTACAACTGAGACATCAGTCGGATCGGAACTATAGTGGTCCATTACCAAATCGTCAGAAGAAAGACATCAATAACCTTACATCTGGTAATCATTTGGTTATTGCTTTCTTTGATGTATTGAACTCATCTTAATGGAGTCTGATGATTGTGTATTGTTTGTGACGTCTAACAAATCTGTTTGACTATTGTGGCATCTGTGCAAAAGCAGAGGACACATCAGGAGCAGTGTTCCAAACTAAGGGGCGGTTTAAAGTCACTTCAGCTGAGCTGAGTCCTAAGGTATATTGTGTTTATATGTTCTCGTAAAAGTCAAAAAGCGGGTCAGCTCTATCCATGGCAGTATATATGTCTTGCAGTAGCTATTCCTTGGATAAACTTCTTGTTCATGTTACTCGTGCATGTGAAATTACTCTCCTCTAAGGTCATTCTTGAAGGCTTGCAATAGTTAATGTTCAACTCATTTAAGTGATTTATGTTGGAAGATAGTTTACAGACATGTGAATAGTTGGAACACCTGCAGTTGTGACTTTTAGTCTTTTGCTAGTAGTGCTCCCTGAATATGACTGTTGGACTATTTTCTGTGGCATTTATGTGATGTCATAGATGCCAAGATGTTTTTCCTCGTATTTTCTGTCGAAGATGAAAGTAATAAGCCGAGGAAAATAATCAAAAGATCGGAACAAAGGTTTTTTCTGGACACACAGCGAAGTATTGACCGCTTCGCAGATATTGCAAAGCAGAAAACATTTGCTTCCATTGTCGTGTCCTATAGCACGGTGGTTTCATGGAAAAGCCTTCTGGTGTTAGGTCTTTTAATCTTACCACCTAAATGCTCCATGTTTTCTGCATTTTATCCCCGTTTTACTCTGTTTAAACTTTCGGTTGATGTATATCTTCGGTGTTGAGTATGGCTCTTAGCAACTTATCTTTTAGGCAATGGTTTTGTAACCATTGCCTTTCTTTTCTCACCTTCAGGCCCCTACAAACTGCTTCTTCAATCCAGTTTCTGGAGGTTTAACCACTTCAATTACACCTGCTCTTTCAGCTGGTTTAGTTCTTCCATCATTGCAAAGCATTTTAGAGCACAACAATATGCAAAGAGTACGCATCTAACAATCTTGAGTGTTATTTGTTTTTTGCATTGTTTGTTTGTAAATAGTTTTATCAATGAATTTTTACAGGAAGAACTACTTAGATTGATCAAACACATGGAGCAAACCTCTGGTATGCATCCCCTTCTATCATATGTTACTGGCGGTTGTATCTTTTATGAGTACTGTTGTTACTACTGATTTATATTACACCTCTAACACAGGCAGTTCCATGGAGTTCTCTGATGTGGTGTCTAATGACATTTCTCTGGTACGGGGTGCTTGTCTTCTAAAGAATTCATTCTAAAATTGCAGTTTCGCAATATACCAGTGAGGAAACAGTATTGTCCTAGTTTTTTATGATTTTCAATGAAATTATCTGTCCCAAATCTACAACCTTTTATGGTAATTAGTTTCAAGTAAATTTTGGTGTTCTAGTACTTGCCATCGGCTTTTTAGAAGAAAACAATCAAGAATTTCAACTTTTGGATTTCTGGGCTAAATTTGTATGTGGTTTGGTCTTTTCCTTTCCTTTTTCGAAGAATCAGTTGATGTGCGTGTTTAGACAAACAGCTTCCAGATGTTTGCTTATGTAACCATGAAATTGTGACTACATGCAGGCACCTCCTGCTTCTACTAAGGAGAGAGACCTGCAGTCTCAGGTGATTCAACTCCAACAAAGGTATGATATGACATAA
>BPLS01000478.1:463851-491786 GCA_019656275.1 Rhododendron kiyosumense | reverse complement strand
TCTCTCTCTCTCTCTCTCTCTCTCTCTCTCTCTCTCTCTCTCTCTCTCTCTCATTGATGCGACCTTGTTTCAAATCTCAGCATTGGGAGTCTTGTTGAAGAATTGCAGAGGCAAAAGCTGAAAAATGTTCAGGTGACTTTCTTTTAGTATCTGTTTTTGAAATTAAGGCTATTTTGCTGTTGTCAGAAATCCTTGGGGTCCTCCTCACTGGGATATTCTATGTGGTTCAGCGTTTTACCCCTGAATTTACTTTTCATGTGTATTACTGGTTAATGGTTTCCTGTACAAGGGTCCAGAACTATGTTACGTGGAACGCGTATCGTACCGGAATGAGGAACGGGAATGTGGTACGCCACATGTCTAAATTGTGGAATGCTAGGGGTAGGGGTAGGCTTCTATAGATATCAAAATCAAAACTTCCCCATCCAAGTTCCAAGGGATAAAAATCTAATAAAATCAAAGTGTAAGTTACCAAATTATTCGTGCGAAATACATTTCTAGGATCATAATGACCGTATTTTTCCATTTTCTCTCATCAAAATACCATTCTCTTTGGATTTTTACAGTAATAAGTTAAAATTTTTAGATCACTTTGGATTGCTATATTTATCGTTTTGGAACGGAAGTGTACCATGTTCCGGAACTTTTGTATTGGTGCGCAATTCGCTAGGATAGTAGCGTTCCTTGGTAACATAGGTCCAGAAGGAGCTTGTTTCCTCATTAATGCTATTGTGCCCACTTTTTTTTTTACAATGTTTTGTTTACCACCTGATCTACCAATAATGATACTCAGTAGGATAGAGTGCCCTTTTGTCTTTATAATTTTGCCACTAGCTCAATAGAAAGAAGGGGAACGTGCTCTTTTAACCCAACCAAGGGCGCGCATTCGCATGATCTGTAGTCTGTACAGTATTTCGCACATGAAATTCACTTGTCCTATGCCACATCAGGGTGGTAAACAGAAGAATGTGGTTCAGTTCTGTGTCAAATTGACATTTTTGTGCTGTGTTTGGTCACTTTTTGAGTTTTGATATTTCATAGCTATTCGGATATGAGTGTCTTACTTTTGCTGGTTTGCAGTTGGAAAAGAAATTGAATGCTTTTATTAAGAAAGAGGAAAAGATATGAGAATGATGGTGAAAATGATCAAGGGGCTTTTATTAAGAAAGAGGAAAAGATAAGAGAATGATGGTGAAAATGATCAAGGGGGCTTGTCCACTGATTTGCCTCCAAGGCAGCGAGAGTTCATGAACAATCTGCAAGGTACTTCCCAATAGATAGGCAGATTGTATTATTTGTGTACCATATGTATGACAGTAAATCAGGTCCAAATTTTGAGTAGTTGTTCGTCGAGCGTCAGAATGTTGTGTGTGTTGTAATTTGTTGATTGGGTACTGTAATTATATTACACATTTCCATATTGTACTCTCTCTCTCTCTCTCTTTCTCTCTCTCTCTCTCTCTCTCTCTCTGCCCCCCATAGATGAGTATCGTAGTTCCATAATACTTTTGACCTGTTGAAACTGTCATGATATACCCAGTTAATTGGCAAAAGATCAACAGTACAGTCAAAATCAATGGTTTGGATTAAGAGTCTTAAGGAAATCTGAACCATTAGTCGCACCAACGGGAATTGGACTGTCCCGTCCAGTCCAATTCCAATTCACAAGTAGGTGTTCAATGAAAGAACTTGGGATATGCATACTGTTTTAAGGATCATGTAAATCTGGGTCTTCAATGGCACCGAGTTAGCAAAGGCGATTCTCAATGACAGCATGAACAACGCCTTTTTGTGTCTCAATCAATCTAATTTTTTGCGTAGATGTACTAGGGGCCATACAAGATGAACAATTCATATTACAATAAAAAACGCACGATGGAGCTCGCAATGGGTGATGGAAGCCACATGAAAAAGAATTAAAACTCTTCTCTTAGATCGACTTCACTTCGGATGGCTGCCAACCTTTGGTTTGAACGAAAATACTCCTCTGCCCGCTAGAAGTAATGACATGGAACAACTCCATTGTAAAGTCCAAGCACTTGGTCAATCTCCTACGTTGGCGGAGTCTGAGGTCATCGTTGTCCGACCATGACCATGAGGTCGGAGATGAAGGTACGCCACTGGCTTTTGCTATTGATCCGAGTATTTGTTTCACCTTGTTATGATTTTCACCCACACGGTGATTATTGGTTCTTTTTATTTCTTACAGTACAAAATTTCACCCTTTTTGGTGAGATTCTAGTATTTGTACCTGCCTTGGACCATCTCCATGTCATTGTCGGTCAAGGAACCATCGGAATAATGGAGATCATGCGCCAAATAAAATCTATGCCACACCTGATCTTTGTTCCAATTGGTGGGGGTGTGGCTTGATTGTCGGCATTGCTGGTTACGTGAAAAGTAGATTTCCGGAGGTAGGAGGGAACATCCAAGTTTGTGGACTCCCATCCTATGTGAGCCTTTTTGGATACAATTTCAGAAGTGATTTGACCATTCATTGAGGCCAAACTCACCCAAATGTAGTAATATATATATATATTTTTTTTCAATCGATACTGGTATTTTTATTACTGCAAAGATGAAACATCAAAATTAGCTTCCCTATGAACCCAGCTTGAAAAATTCCGTTGCCAAGTTAACGGGGAGTCTAAAGATAGGGCATATTTGGCTAAAGCATTAGCCACCCTATTACCATTACGAGGAACAAAATGAAAAGAACAAGACGAAAAACGGCAAATAAATGATAAAGTATCCCTAACAATAACTTCCAGGCATGCTTTAATCTGACTCTTGCCTTGCAACATATTGATCACCGCTTGTGCATCACCCTCCACCACATAGGATCTTCCAGTCAAGCAAATAGAGCAGTCCAAAGCTATCCGAAATCCTTCGGCTTCCACAATTTCCGCTGATGATCTGTTTGGGATTGGCACAGCCATAGCACCCAACATCCTTCCGTCATGATCTCGAACCACCACCCCCACACCTCCTTTACGCGTTCCAGAGGCAAATGCCCCATCCACATTAATCTTCAAGAAGCCCAGTTCCGGCGGTTTCCAAAGACACTCGTTGGTCAAGACATCCCTTTGTGATCTCTGATTTCCATTCTCCGTAGCCTGCATAAATAGATTAAAATCCGCTACAGCCTCTTCTAAAATCTTCGTTTCCAACTTCCAATCATTCTTAAAAACCCAGTGATTTCTAGATGTCCAAATATGCCAACCAATAACTGCAAACAGGCCCATAGCTTCCCGTCTCGTTTCACCCGAGGTCATACTCCCCACCCTTTGCCATATGTCCCTTATCTGTGCACTGCCCATTAGCTCAGGTCGTAGTCGGAAAGGAGACAACACCCAAACTTTTGAGGCTCTAGCACAGTTAAGTAGCATATGAGAAGGTGTTTCTTCTGCCAATCCACAAAGGGAACAGATCGGATCTACTGGCAAATGACGTTGTGTTAAGACCCTATTAACTGGGACAATATCATGCAAACATCGCCATAAGAACATCTTAATTTTGGCAGGTGCCCTCATATGCCATACCCTTTTCCATATATTCTCATCCTCCTCCATACCACTGACCTGGCCCCCGCTCCGTGTTGCCCTTGTTAGCTGTACAAGATCTTTTGCTATAACATACGCCGACTTCACTGTAAACTGTCCAGAACTGGTACCCCTCCAAATACACTTATCCGCGAGCCCTGTAGTACTCAGGGGTACACTTAGAATCAATTCAACATCTCTTTGCACAAACACCTCCTCCACGACTGATTTATTCCATACCATTCTGCTTTGGTCCACCAAGTCACCAACAAAAATCCAATTATTAATGCTCGGTTTTGGCGTCAGAATTTTAGGATAGTTTGCATCGGAGAGCCATGGATCTTCCCAGATTTTTGCCTTGTTGCCAGAACCAATCCTCCACTGCCAACCCCTTTCAATAACCTTTTTACTTGCTAAAATGCTCTGCCATGCCCAAGATGATGACTGTTTCGGTTGAGCCTCCAGAAAAGAAGTTTGTGGAAAGTATTTTGCTTTAAAAACTTTGAAAAATAATGAATCCTCCCCAACCATAAGTCTCCACCCCTGTTTAGCCAACATGGCTAGATTGAAAGCTTCTAAGTCTCTGAACCCCAGGCCTCCCATCCCCTTTACCATAGTCATTCTATCCCAACTCATCCAGTGAATTTTCCTTGCTTCATCTGTCCCGCTCCAGAAAAATTTCGCAATCGCAGAGTTTAACATCTTGCACAAGCTGATTGGTAGTTTTACACATGCCATCGCATAGGTTGGTAAGGCTAACAATACATGTTTTGCCAAAACCTCTCTACCCGCGTGGTTGGTAAAGCTACCATCCCAGCTCTTGATCTTTCGCATGGTGCAATCTTTAAGATACAACAAAGCATCCCTCTTTGAACGCCCAGTGATATAGGGTAACCCCAAATACTTCCCTGCCTCAGGACTGTTGCTGAACCCTAGAATCTGCTTGCACTCCAAACGTTGAACAACAGTAGTATTAGCACTAAATAAAATCGAAGATTTTGCAGTATTAATGAATTGACCTGAGGCTTTATACGTGTCCAAAACTTCTTTAACCACACCACTTTCCACAATATTAGCCTTACAAAAAACCAAAGAATCATCAGCAAATAGAAGGTGGGAAATATAAGGTCCTCCTCTGGAAATTTGAACTCCCTTCAACCATCCTTGTCGCTCACGCTGTTTAAGAAGGCTTGAGAAACCTTCCGCACATAGGAGAAACAAATATGGTGATAAGGGATCGCCTTGCCGTAATCCTCGATTGGGTTGAATATAACCATAGGGCTGACCATTCACCATTACAGAATACGAAACAGTAGTTACACAATTCATTATCCACCGTATCCACTTAATATCAAATCCCATATGCTTCATCACAGCTTCTAAATAGAACCATTCCACCCTATCATAAGCCTTGGCCACATCCAATTTTAGAGCCATGTACCCATCACGCCCCCGTCTTCTATTTTTCAAAAAGTGAACCACCTCATGGGCTACTAAAATATTATCAGTGATTTGCCTATTTTTAACAAATGCACTTTGATTCTTACTAATTAGAACAGGTAGAATACTCCGCAGTCTATTAGCAAGAGCTTTAGCAATAATCTTATAAAAGACATTACATAAAGATATTGGTCTAAACTGTGATACCTGTATAGGTGTTTTTACTTTTGGAATGAGAACAATTTGGGTGTGGTTCAAACTCTTCAACAAATGGCCCGACTGAAAGAAAGATTGAACTGCCAAAGTAACATCATCCCCAACCGTTTCCCAATATTTTTGGTAGAACCCGGCCGTCATACCATCTGCACCTGGTGCCTTGCTGGGATCAATATCAAACAAAGCTTGGTGAATTTCCAATGGGCTAAACTGTCTTGTAAGGGAGGCATTCATTTGGTCTGTCACCCGTGCTTGAATAGACTCCACTACCTCGTTATTTGGATTTGCCCCTTCCGTCTGGAATAAGCTCTGAAAGTAATTCACAAACTCATTAGCTATTGCATCTTGACCTTCGCACCAATTTCCGTTGGGATCTTGGACCCCAGAGATAAAATTCCGCCTTCTTCGCTGTGTAACCTTAACATGGAAGAAGGCAGTGTTCCGATCACCTTCTGCCATCCAAGACTTTCTAGCTTTTTGCCTCCAAAATCTCTCTTCCTGTAGCCAAGCATCTCCCAGCTCCTTTTCCAACCCATGAATTAGGCCCACATCACTTGTGTCTTGCCCTTCACCAATAGCTTTAAGTTTATCCTGGATGTCATTTATCTTTTTCCTTGCATTGAACCCTTTCGTTTTGCTCCACACGCGCAACTCCCGACGGGTGTCCCGAACCTTATTGCAGACTGTAAACATCTTAGACCCTTGAACTGACCGCTGCCAACATTTCCGGACTGTCTCATGGCTTTCAGGATCATATGTCCACCGATTATCAAACCGAAACTGACGGTGGCCTGTGAAATGGGGAGGATTAGTGTCTAGTAATAGTGCTGCGTGGTCTGATCCCACCGCAAACAGATGTTGGACCCTAGCCCGATCATAACACGATCTCCAACCCGGCGATACGAACACACGATCCAATCTTTCTTTAATGTGCCCATTCCCTCCTCTTCGATTAGACCATGTAAAAGGGTGTCCCTGAAAACCCAAATCCAAAACCCCAAGACTAGATACAAAATCTCGAAAAGATCTCAAGGACCAGACTTCCCTTCTCCGACCCCCTTGCTTCTCATCTTCCCACAGAATATCATTGAAATCCCCCCACAACACCCAATCCCCAGTACTCCGTTGACGGTACCGCAGAAGCTCCTCCCATTGTGAATTACGCACTCGATCAATAGAACTTGCATACAAATTAATCAGATGCCATTCATGGTTAGTATCATCATCCATTATTAAAACTTCAATAAAGAAACTACTTCTACGAACGAGGCTAACATTCAAGCCACGTTTCCATAGTACGGCCAGACCCCCAGCTATACCAGATGGCTCCACAACCAAAACATTATCCATACCTACAAAATTCCGAACAAAATCAATTCTACAAAGTTGGTTTTTCGTTTCGGAAAGAAAAACCAACTGGGGAAAATGGAGACGACATAGCTCCTTTAACTGGCTGATAGTCAAGGCTTTCCCCAGCCCCTGACTGTTCCAGGCCAAATGTGTGGCTTTTTTAACGCAATTTCGTGTTTAAATTGGACCATATATACAGTGAGAATCATATAGAGGGAAACATAAACTAGCACTCACTTCCAATCGGAAATTGAGAAAAGGACTCAATTTTGATTTGCTTGAATTCGTTGTCGCTTAATGTGCTTGGAATTGCTTTGTGGTCACTGTTTTTCACTTTAATACTATCATGTTCTCTTTGTCGAATCTCAATTTGGTTATATAACTCATCAATCATGGTTGTAGGAGTGATGGAAAAACTATTTTCTTTCTAGCTAGTTTGGTTGTTTTGTGACTACAAGTTATATGACTTTTTAGACGTTAATTGTAAAATAACATATATGAGTTACAATTATTATGGCAACCTTTGTTTTACGCAAGTCAAGGTCATTAGTGTGGAAAATAGCGTTATCACTGCATCACGATCAAAGGGTTGAGTTGGAGAAGGTTGGACAATATGTGGATGGGATAGTTGTGGAAAAAGTTGGGAATGAAGCTTTCTCCTTGTGTAGAGAGTTGATTGATGGTATTGTCCTCATTGGTGAGGACACTATTTCAGCAGCCATAAATGTAAGATCCATTTTCTTAGGATTGCTTGCATGATCGCAATTCATGATGAAGTGTCTGTTAGTATTATTTTTGTTGGTATGTCAACCTTGGCATCATGCTTTCAATAACTTGATTAATAATGCAGATTCCACCTCACTTGTTGTCTATTGGTGGCATTTGACTTGGTCTTTGAGGCTAAGAATCACATATGTATGTTATGTTCATTTTGCAGGAAATATATAAACAGGAAAAAGCTCACAGAAGGGGAATTTTGGAATCGATCGATGCCCTAGCCCTTGCTGGAACGCAAGAATATTGCAAGTATTATGGGGTTAAGATTGAAGACGTGGTGGTAATATGCATGGCTCAAACCTTGATTATGGTAAAATTATAGAACTGTGTGCATGTGTGCATTTCCAGGGTACAAGATAGAGTACATGATTTGGTTTCTAACCCTAAATGGTTGTGGTGACGAAGACTTTTAGTCCAGGTATAATTTTGGATACCAAAAGAATCATGTGATCTTTTTATACTCTATTTAAGTCACATGATTCTTTTGGTATTCAAAATTATACCTAGACTAAAAGCCTCCGTCACTGCGTTGAACCATTTGCGGTTGAGAAACCAAATCACGTCCTCCGTCTCGTACTTTGGAGATGCACACAATTCTACTATTTTACTAGAATCAAGGTTTGTGCCGTGCATACCACCATGTCTTCACCCTTAAGTCCATAATACTTGCAATATTCTTGCACTCTAGCAAGGGCTTGGGCACCGGCCAAATCCAAAATCCTCTTTTTTGAACATTTTCCTGCTTATATATTTCCTGCAAAATAAACAAAACATATAGGTGTGATTGTTAGCACCAAAACCTTAAAGACCAAGTCAAATGTTACAAACAGACAAGTGGAATCTGCATTATTAATCATGTCATTGAAAGCAAGATGCTAAGGCTGACAGACCAACAAAAATTACACTAAATGACACTTCATCATGAATCGAGATCTTGCAAGCAATACCAAGAAAATAGATCTTACATTTATAGCTGCTGAATAGTGTCCTCGCCAACATGGACAATACCATCAATCAACTCTCTACACAAGGAGAAAGTTTCATTCCCAACTTTTTCCACAACTACCCCATCCGCATATTGTCCAACCTTCTCCAACTTAACCCTTTGATCGTGATGTAGTGATAAAGCCATTTTGTTGGAGTCCAACGGCTCCACACCAATGATCTTAACCTACATAAAACAAAAACAAAAGGTTACTATAATAATTGTAACTCATATAAACCAGAAGCTGGGTGTGAAGTTTTGGCTCAAACAAGAGGATCTACAACCACAACTTTTGATTGTAGATCCTCTCGTTTGGGCCAAAACTTCACAACCAGCTTTTTCGAGAAGGCGTCTCGACCGCAAGCTCATAAACCGTACCTTGAAGTCGGCGCCGCCCCCAAATAGCTCGACCGAAACCAGAGAGACTCCAACAAGAGTTGGGGAAGCAGGTTCTCCTCAAAAAGCTTCGCAACAACAATGGTTTTGTTTTTGAAAACTTTTGTTGATTGCATGGGAAGAAAAAACAGGGTTGAAGAAAAGCGACTGCATGATTTTGATTTTGAAGAGAGTAGATTTCTTTTTTGAACTGCTAAGGAGATAAGTTGAAAAGAGAAAAATGTGATACAAATGTCAGAGGAGATAAGTTGAAAAGAGAAAAATGTGATACAAATGTCAGTAAAATATATGGGATGAAGCAAACCCTAATTAAATTAATTAATTATACCACAAGCAAACTCTAATACTAAGATTTTGGCAAAAATAAGCATTAATGAAAACCCAAAAACAAAAGCAAGTGAAAGCTCCAAACTTAAAGCTCATCCATCAGATTTTGGTTGTAGCCCAAATGCTTCACATAATAGAAAAGCCCCAAATTGAAGCACATGAATCAGATTTCGGAACAATAATCGTAGCAATCTGATGAATAACAAACTAAATTACCAATCTCAACCAAAATACAAGATTAATTGAGCAAAATAATTCCTTATCTTCAACCAAGATGGGTGACGAAACCCAAATCCGTGAGTTTGGTTTATTGCTCTGTTCTTAATACTGCAATCCTTTGTCAAAGAAGATCCTCCTCCAAATTTGACCATTTTGAGTTAGGCCTGTCAATGGATCGGATCAGATCCGAATATGATAAAACGTAGATCCGATAAGACTTAAATTTGATAGTGGTAATCCGAATCCGATTTGATTTTTTTTTTTTTTAAATTCAGAATTTTTTTAAAAAAGAAAAGCAATAATCAACAATCATCCAGCGGCAAGAAACAATCATCGTCTGGCAAACTCACAACCACTTCTCAACTGTTCTGTTTCATCTTCCTTGTGACTTAAACACAGAACAGAGGTCGGCGACGAGAGGTCGCCATAGTCATACTCGCCGGAGATGGACACAACCTTGATCTTGGCCACATGCCATGGTACTTCGTCCCGTTCTCCGACTGCTTCTTTGCCGTATTCTCCTCCCCTTCTTTGGCCTCCTCCTCTTGCCAACGACACGATTCTTCTCGTTCTCACAACAAGTTTTTGTGAATCTGATTTCAGTCATGCGTTTCTTCACCCCGTTACGACGCCTGAACAGCTTGTCCTCGTCATTCGATGACTCCGTCGCATCCCCGTCGGCCACGTAAATCCGAACGACACATGGCGTTTTGGCAGTCATTTCCACCGGTTACCACAGCTTCGGCGGTGACAACGGCAGGGAAGGTAAGTAAAGTTCTGCCTCTTCTCTCTTTGTTTTCGATTGATTACGAAACGTGATGGTGGTGGACCTGGTGGTGGTGTCTTCTTCTGGAACCAGAGAAGTGAAAGGAATAGGATTATCGATCAAAGGAATATGGTTTTTAAAAAACAATTCGAATCGGATTGTTGTCGGATTTAATCCGACACAATTCGAATCCGATCCGATCCGTATTTATCGGATTCGGATTACGAATTGCCGTTATCGGATTCAGATCGGATTTTACGAATCGGATCCGGTCTATTAAGAGGCCTGTTTTGAGCTATGAAAAGCACAAGGATATGGAGGTAAGCCCCTTCTACCATCTCTACACCTCTCTCTCCCTCTCTCTCTAGAGCAAAGTGGGTACAGTTGTGTGAATGGGAGCTTGGTAGTGTTGCAGTGGGTGGTATTGATAAGGTTGTCTTTTCAAGTTTGGTTCTGGTTAGATTCACATATATATTGGTTAGGTTTTAGTCCATAATTTTCTAGAACTATTTGGAATAGTCCGAGTACTGATTTTTTAGAAAGTTGAACTAATTCAAACCGTGTGCACCCCTACAATGTAGTGTACATTCACATTCATATAGTAAGGATTTGATTGGAAACGGACCGTGGGACTTTTGGTCCAAACATGGATTGTATTTTCTAAAATCTGTGACTCTCAAATTAGAGATCATAAGAACTCAATCTAATCCAGACCGTAAGCATCTCTAGTTGGGCTGAGGAAAAGGAAGTGGGGCGTACAAGAAAAAGGAATACCATTTGGGTGGTCTGGGCCTGGCCCAAGACTGAGTAGCAGAAATTGGTCTATTGTTCATAGGAAACCTTGACCCAGGCCTCATCGTTACCCTCTCGTTTAGTGAAGAACCCCCTTTGGGAGAGGATTAAAAACTTGACACTTAAAATGTTTATTTGAAAATGAAAATAATAAGTCCAAATAGCTTTGTCCAAATTAAATTTTCTTATTTTTTTTTGGGTAAATAGCTTGTCCAAATTCTAATTAATTACATTCACATATACATACAGAACATAGCTGATTAATTACCCTTAATCCACAACACCGGAAATGGGTGCCCTTTTATTTTTTTTTTGAAAGGGGAAATGGCCTTTGAATGCCCTGAAAAAATCTGAAATTCCTTGCCAAATGCAGTAAGTAGTACCCGTGGCTACCGAAGCAAGCTTCCAGGTGATATTGTGAAAGAATTTTCTACTTAGCTTGCAGTGAGGAGCATAGAGGGCAGATGGGAGAAAGTTTGAATTCCTTTCATTTATAGACCAGATTGATTTAGGACGCAAGACTTGATGTGTCCGTAACATTATTATTCAAGAGCAAATACTTGTAGCATTCTTTCAGGTATTGAAGGAGAGACTATCCATTGAACTTGATTAGGCCTCTGCTAAGCCCTCACCGCTAAATCTTTTCCCTAAAAGTTTCGCTTGTTGCTGTAACAAACCGTACTCGAACAAACTTCTAACGAACACAACACAACACGAGTTTGGTCTCAAACAGGATTATTAGTTTATAGTAAAACATTAGGATGTGTTCCAAACACGTAACAAGTACTTTCTCTGTCCCAATTTAATTATTATCTTTGAGAATTCGTACCACTTTTCAATTAATTATATCTTATAATTTATAATGTTTTAGATAATTTTGAAAATATTATATTATAGAACAAATCGAGATCTATCAAACAAGATCCATATTGAATATAAAATTCATTACCGATTTAAAGATTAAGCTAATTTTTTTATCCAGTTAGAATTGAGCTGGAACAAATAAATTGGAACGGAGGGAGTACTTATTTTTTAAGAAGTCAATTTTAAGCTAAAAAATAATAGATTTACTACAATTTAAAAATATGTAATATGAATTTTGTTTGAAAAATCTCATTGAAATCTTTTAAACGATGTAAAAAAAAAATCAAAAAAATATTTTTATTAACATTATTTTTGAATTCAAAAATGTGAAATAAATACTTATTTCTTAAAAGAGGTGTTCTTGAACAGGGTCAAAAGGAAACTAATGCAGGGTGTCTCCAATGAAAACCGATTTTCAAGAATTTTAAATTTCAATTATTATGAAATCTCACTTGTTAAACAATTGATAAGGGAATAAATGAACAAAAACACAAACGAACAAAAGCCTGATATTACCATTTTTTTTTACCCAAAAAATGAATGGTTTTTGATAAATGGAAGAAATGTTATCGGGAAAAAACAGAATGTACTTGAGCTTACTAGACCAGCTTCAAAGATTGGCTAAAATCTCAGCAAATCTGAAGAGCAAAAGCTTTTATTTGATTTCCGAGCAGATTAACACCTCCCTCTCCATTTTTCATTCAAAGAAAAGGGGGCTGCCTGAATTTCTGCTCAATACAACCAACAAATATACACAACCACATACTCCATGTTTATATTGTAATACAATCTAGAAAAACTCAACGAACGAATCTGAGCATTCTAATATTCGACTTGAGTGAACTCGAACTCGAGCCGAAAAAAGTTTAGTTTTCCTTTTATGTTCTTTCCTTTTGTCCTTTCAGAAATTTCAATAACACAAATATCGATAATCCAAAAACAATATTATCAAAGGAAAAAAGGGCAGAATCATCAGAATGGGTTTCTGCTAAATCTTGGAATGGTAGAATCACAAGATCTCTCATGAAATAAATCACAAGATCTAATCAAACTACCAATACCCAAAAGAAAAAAAAAAGATATATAAAGAAAATACTTGGAATTTGAACAATATGGGAAACACAGAGATTGAAGGGGAAAAAAAAAAGATGGGGCTCAGAGGGTTGCTTTATTTGCTCAAAGAAGAGACCTTTCGAGGCACTTCTCATACAAGAGGTGTCAGAATAATAAAAGCTTTGATCATCTTTGCCCTAAAAGAACTGAAAATTTTCTAAAATGAAAGAAGAACAAGGAGAGGGAGAAGAAGAAGAATAAGTGGTGATGCTGCAGCTAGAGAAGAGAGTCGTGAATTAGGGTTTGTGATTTGGAACAGAACAGGCAACTTGCTCGCATATAAAGATTGTTGCTGGGCTTTTTTAGGGTTACTTGTTGAATGGGCCATTTTCAGCCCATGTGAGCTACCAGGGATCTGTTTACTGGGCCCTCTCCCACATCAAAAGCCCACCACAGCATAGCAATATCCAATGAACAAAAATTGAAAAAGCCTACACCTTGTTTGGTTGTAAGGTAAAGTTTTTGAGATAAAAAAGTTGTATAGGGTTGCGTATTTTTTCGACCGTAGTGAATATTTTTAACATTTTAAACCAATTTTTACTTTACGAATAGAGATTGCTATATACGTTCAAAAGGTAAAAAATATTTAATTTTTTTTTTATCATCACTGAAGACGAAAAAAATATGAATGACGAAGTAGTCAAAAATTTCGGAGATAAGTTTCTCGATAACCCCATCCCGTTTTCAAATATTTAAAAGGAAAATATTTCAATGCACACATTCACTCATATTGTGTGTGTTTTCAAAAATACTACCAACTAATATGGTTGATGTACTAGATAATAAGCAACAAAAATCGGAAAGGCAAATGATTTTGGCACTCCAATTTTTTTTGATGGCACTCCAAAACTTGTCTTTTAGTGTGAAAATTATACCTAAAAGACAAATTTTGGAGTGCCATCATAAAAAAATGGAGTGCCAAAATCATTTTCCAAATGGGAAATGTTAATGTACATTTCAATTTTTTTTTTTTATAGCTTTCTTCAGGGTAGCTTATGTGTACTTCGACTAATTTTAGAAGACCAGTCTCACGGTGGTGGCTTATTTATAGCCGGAGAAAAGCTAAATATGAACTGGTCCCACAAAATTTGAGAGTACTTCCAACTCGATACTTATAATGAAGCTTTTCTCCGGATTATTACTGTATTATTTGATTATGCGTTAGCACTCAACTATTTATAATTTCTCTGAATCGAGTTTTCTAAAACTAGCTGGCGAGCTGCTGGGAATAATTTCTCTGAATCGAGTTTTCTAAAATTAGCTGGCGAGCTGCTGGGATGATTGATGATCTTCAATGGGTTGAATAGTTTTTTGTTAAAAGTTATCAATTTTTTTTCGATAAATAAGTGTACAGGCGGACTTCCGTGCAATTGATTAGTTTCGAAATCATGAAAGTTAATAATCCGGTAAGTTTAACCTCCAGTGTCTCCACATTTAAAAATGTTTGATGTACGTGAGATTCAACCTTGACAGAGCCGACCTTCATTTCTCGGGGGCTTAAAACGAAAATCATAGAGGGGCCGCTTAAATTTTTTTGTTGGATTATTATAAAGAGTATAAAAGGAGAAGTACCCCTTAATTTTATTTTATTTTTAATAAATTGAAAGCCTAAAGCGACCGTAACTCAAACTTTACCTCAAGATCGGCTGTAAACATTGAGACCTTTCGAAGGTAAGCCCTTTTGGAGCTCAAAGCATCTCCAACCCCTTGTATTAAGCATATTAATTTTATATTTCAAAAAGTGTGGCCATTAAGTTAATGAGAAAAAAGTGTTACGAAATCAATTAGGAGAAGAAAAAAAATGTAGCTCACGTAGTCTAAAGAAATTCCAAACGGTCAAAATATTTATCCTCAAAAGGCCACTTTTTTTTTAGCTAAAATTAAGATTTGACAACTCGGCTTATTTTCTTTAAAAAAAAATGGCGGTGCTAAAGCCATTCGCCATGCCAAAGGAACTTAGAGTTCGGCCTAATTATCATGTAGCGTTGTTTTAGAGCGTGACAGCTCTGGTAAGACCTGCTCTACATTGGTATCTATTTATGCGTACAACAGTCTCAATTAACAACGCGATGCTTTTAATTACTTTGTTGTTAAAAACAGGAATTCCTGATTTCTAGAACCTCATTAAATTAGTATTTCTTTGTAAGATTTCAATCAGGCAAGAATCGTGGGAGATCTAATTTGTGAGCAATATGAAAAAGAAAGTAATGTGAAGGGGGGAACAAAACGAGGGCCATATCTACCCACGTGCGAGACCCATGCAGAGTCTACATGGGTACAGCGAAGGCGTGGAAATAGAGCCAGTGGTGTTAACCGCGACAATTTCCCATATTCGCTGACATCGGGAATCATCAACCACCTTCGCCTTCTCTCTCTCCCCCCTCTCTCTCTCCTCTCTCTCTCTCTCTCTGTCTCAATATACACTATCTTGGCGACGGTGTCCTGGTTAGTTTACGTAAACATTGACTAATCTTTGTGAACTTGACTCCACTTTCTACTAGCGAGAGTCCCATTAAAGTCGCACGGGGAGAAGCCTCATATCAACTGACCCCATTTTGAGACATCGGAGATTTCATTCATGAAGTATGGTGAGTAGATCGCATGTTAGAAGTACATGTATCGAGCTGATCAGAGACTACCATGAGTTCTACCGAAAAAAACTCTTTTAAACAAAACTCGACAAGGGAAATCAACATTTTAGTCGAAAAGCTGGAAAATGAGTTGGATAGGTTCAAGCATGCCACACAAAGTAGCAATTTGCCATTTTGGCCTTAGTTAAATGAGCATTTAATTCTTGTAGGAGCCAATTAGTTTAATTGGAAACCCACGACAATACAGTGAACAATATGCCCAATACCGAAAAAATATCAATTCTAACATGTAGGCGTGTTTTAAAAAAAAAGAAAAAGATCGAGAGGAGCGGGTGATAAAATTCCGGGGGCGCGTGACCCCTGGGCATGTATTGGCTCCGCCCTTGCTAGCACATACTCAATAACTCAAATAACATATACGGAGTACCTATAAGAATTGATAACCCCGGTAGATTTTTGAAACTAAAATATCATGAGTGAGTACATCGAGTCTCAAGTCTTGATCAATAGACCACATTCCCGTGGGATTAAATATTAATTAAGTATATATATATGTCGAGGAGAGATCCGAGCAGGTAATATAAAAAACCTATCAGGATTGCGGAAGATAGTTGGCTTTGATTAAAATAATACGTAATGGATAATGAATGGAGTACACGATTTAAGTAGCTCCGAAACCCAAACGGGCGCAATACTCATTCATTCAAGCCATTCTAGAGAGAGAGAGGGAGAGAGAGAATCGAACTACGTAGTACTGAAGAAATGCTCCGCAACATACGGGGGAGCATTTCCCGATCAGAGATCCAACTGGAACACAGATTGCTCTCAGGATTACAATGTTGACTTCCCGCGGATTCAATCTCTTTCTGAGTTCTCATCAAAATTGATCGGAAACAGCAATCGCAGCCAATCCGAAGAAGATGAAGCTGTGATTTCAAAGCTAGCTAGCCTCCGTTTATTCTTTCAATCAGAGGTGAGTTTCTTTTCTCCATTAGACGTCAATGGTTTAATCGGTTTCGGGTCGTCGTTTCAAATTACGATCTGGCATTCCTTTGTTCAAATTGTTGCTGCATTGTATATGGGGCTCACAGATGATGGAAATAACCAGCACGCGCGTACGTGTTTGTCTGACGCTGACCCCTCGCGTCACCATCTCTGCATAGGTACTTATATGCATACCCTTTGTTCCTGTTATTGATAATCAAACTGAGCAAGTCGAGTAGTATTTTGTTCGAGTTTGATTTTAAAACTTTACAAGTTTCGAAAATAAGCTCAAAGTTGCATCGTTTATCGGGGCGATCTTAAACGAGTTTTTACTAAACTATCTTGAGTAGTTTGACATCCTAATAGATTATAATTAAGTCGAACAAGTCAAATAATACGGTCCAGATGGACCCAAACACCCATGTTGTCTTGTCCAGCCCCAAATTCAATAATTTCTTTTTCACTTACAAAAAGTTTTTCGCATCTAACCAAATGCATGCCTAGACTTTTTTCTTGTTTAAAAAAAATCAAAAATATCCTAAAAATAGTTTATTTAGAGTTGTGTCTGAAAATTGTGTTCGTAGACTATTTGATTCGAATAATACATGGGTATATCTAGTGTCAATATTGTCCCAACGATTTATATATATAAAGGTAAGGCCTAACTTTTTCAATCCTAAATACATAGACCAAGAAATATTACATGTATTGATATCCACATGACCATGTCTCTTGTTTTGCTTTAACAGAATAATACAGATCTAGAAAACTAAGAGAGTACAGAACAGTATGTCGATAGTAGGGCCCAAATAGACAACTATGCCCATCAATAATTTTTTGAATTGACAACATAAATATCAAAGTCCCATGAGAAAAATCCCTAAACTAATATGAACATGATAATGCTTTTTTTCCTAAAAGGATGTGAACTTTAAATGAGACTTTGAATAATGACTCACTTTTTCAAAAGATTTAACACACACTTTGACCAATGTTTAAGGTAATTAATGAGTAAAATTATTTGTAACTAATTAACACCAAATACATTTGTAACTAGCCAAAATTTGTTGCTCGTTTCAAATCGCGCCATACAAAATCATTCTTTACAAACTAGGATAACATGTAAAAAAATAGCATGTAAACGTAATAAATCTGACCTACTGATCCTTAGTTTAACCACCTAACTCAAAAAGTTAACCTCGAATTATACCGTAACTCATCAAGATTCATTATTTCATTATATACTATTCCTATTTCACATTTTAGCCGATTTGGGACTATTATTGCCCAATATGGGCTCCCACGCAAAAATTATAACAAATGAACCAAAAAACAACAAGTAAAATTTGCAAAATATGCGTATTCCATGAACTATAGAGTTCCTTTTAGAAAAACAAATTGATATGTCCCATATGTATATAACTTCACTTTTTTAAGGCTTACTTTTTTTTTTTTGTCACAATGATAACAGATAGTATTATTAAAACCAATAACGAAACATCAAACGGAAGATCCGTCCCAACAAAGAGGATCGAGTAACCACAACGGCGGGGATTCCGTCCAAAGACAAGACCTCGAACCATTCACACATTTTCCAGCCAATAAATGAGCAACCTTGTTACTAGCCCTACGTACAAAAAAGTAACTACAGTAGTGAAAATTTTTGCTCAAAATCTGAATATCATGAATAGTGACCTCCACCTCTTGACTGATGGTTGGTTTGCCATGAAGCATATTCACCATCAACTGGGCATCACTTTCTATAATCACTGACCCTAACTCAAGATGTGATCCCAACAAAATGCCATGCCGAAATGCCACAGCTTCTGCAACTAAAGAACTTGTGCACCACGGGAAAACCCTAATTGAGGCAGCAACAAACAAGCCTCTAGAATCCCAAATTACAATGCCATAACCCCCTCGACACCCCTTTCTTCCATGATCCATCCACATTAATCTTAAACATCCCGCCCGGAGGCTTCCTCCATGAGTTAAGGCTTCCTTCCCCATCCACATTAATCTTGAAAAATTTGTAAAATAGACTGAAGAATCAGTTAATATTCCAAGGTACGCACTATGTGCACCATAGATGCATGTCTCCTAAAAATACTTGACTCCCACCTTGAATGGTTTATTTTCAAGTATAATCAATTAGAGAGAAACTTATTTATGGTTACGCGCAATTTCATCAGTCTGTTTCAGTAATCAACAATTGAGATACGTTTTTTAAACTATTACTGCTAATAAATACTTTTTATCATTAATTGTTTGTCTTTAATCTGAATCATTCAAAACACTTTTGGATGGCTGAAATTGACCTCCGCGAACATTATTTACAGGAGGCCCCGTTAAAAAGTTTTTCTCAATCAATTAATCATCGATCAGTCAATTCGTCTCTTTCTAAGAACGTGAAAGAAATCTCGAGAATTTACGTTTAGGATTTAAAGCCAATTGTTTAAGTTGCATGAAAGAAAGTCAAAACATATATTTAACCCCAATGTACTGGAATCACATGCACTCAATCTTTTTACCGATCGATTTAGAGATTTGATAATTTGCAATTTTTGTACCAGGTTCAGCTGCACTTGCAGTAAGGATCTTATAGTTAAGGCCTTAATAATATTGGTTGACATTGTAACTTAAGTCAACCCTCTTTTTTTTTTTTTTTTTTTGCCTTTAAAGAAAGGTTGACTTTTTAGGTTGCACAACACATTTAATTGGGCTCCCGTAAGGAGTCGATAGGTTTGGAGCCCCAAGATTAGTCGAGATACGCGAAAACTAGCTCAAACACTTGAGTTATGAAAACAAAATTGCACAAAACAGAGCACATAAATTTCTAATCTAATTTCAATGTCGCCATTAATGTTTATGAAATCCGACATTTTTAGAAGAAAAAAAGAACTTCAAAATCCACATGTTCAGATATTCGAATTTTTTTTAAAGAAAAAAAGGAAGAAGAAGAGGGCTGACTTGAGCTAGCAATGTCAACCAATATTATTACTGCAAGTGTCGGCTGAACATGGTAAAATAAATTGCAAATTATCGAATCTCCAATTCGATCGGTAAAAAGATTGAGTGCATGTGATTCCACTACATGCAGTACTGAGGTAAAATATATGTTTCGACTTTCTTTCATGCAACATAAACAAATAGCTTTGACTCCTAAACATAAACTCTCGAGATTCCAAAAAAAACACAATGGTTATTTGGTGTAATTTGAATGCTAATGTACGAAAGCTTTATTATAAGGTGTATTAAGTGTGGACCATTTTTTTATTTATAGTATGGGGAATGAGTACCAGGTTTCAAAATTTTAACTTTAACAACAGAATTATCTAAAGTAGGGAGGATGCTATGGTGTCCCCCGTCATTTTGGGAATACCGTAATTTTTGACATAATTTTACCATTATGAGTATAATTAAAACTCATTACAAACATAACAAAACACAAATAAGACATAATCAAGGAATATCGAAAAAATCAAGGCATAACAAACAAGTTATGCTTTGTCATGGTTTTGTTATGATTGTAATGGGTTTTGGTTATGCTCATAATGGTTTTATTTTTCTAAAAGTTACGGTGCCCCCAAAATGACCGGAGACAGCAAAGTCATTCCCTTTGGGGTATGTTAAACATCCGAAACATAAACTCTCGAGATTCCAAAAAACACAATGGTTATTTGGTGTAATTTGAATGCTAATGTACGAAAGCTTATTTTATAAGGTGTATTAAGTGTGGAATTTTTTTTATTTAAAGTACGGAGTAGCAGGTTTCGAGATTTTAACTTTAACAACAGAATTATTTAGAGTATGTTAAACATCCTTATTAACAGATTTTGAATCAATTAAGTATCCCTAGGAGTTGAAAAACGGTTTAATTAGCTCTAAGAACGTGAGTACTAGGTACTTTTTCGATTGATCTTTAAATTTGAAGCAACTTCGATTCAAAGCCAAAACTCGATTTTCCACAATAGTTTAATCACGTTATAGGATATCGTAGATACACGGAAGAGATACATTTGTGCATGGTTCATTTTCCAAAATCAAACTAGCTATTTTTTAAAAACCTTTTTCAAGCCCAATGGACCCCTATAATGTTACTATATAATCCTCGAATCAAATCGATTTTTTACAATAAGCGATCCAATCGACTAGGCTACTAAATTGAACAATTCTGATCAATTGTGGGATCCAAGACGAGTACCCCTTGTCATCTTTGCACTGAAGGATCAAAGTGACAATTCAAGGGATAAGACGTAGCAAAGGCAAAATAAACGGAGTGGGGTGGGTGTTCTTCACGGGCTTCGGGTTGGTGCTGTGTGGTGAGGTGCACAGCATCGTGTTGCGCACCTCCGAGTGCAACGGTTCGGATCTTATCTCAACAACCAACGATTGAGAGCCGTTCATTGCTGAGATGAGATCCGAGCCGTCGGATGTACGATCTGACGACTCAGAGGTGCGCAATACGGTACTGCGCACATCACTGCATAACACCATCCCCAATTCGTTCTTAACGAATGGCCCCTCCGAGGCAAATTAAAAGGAGTGTTTCACAAACATGGCTTCTGCCTGAGGTGTCTCTGTCTCGTTAGACGTATCCTTACAATGTCCACTTTTCTCACTCAAAATGGAAAACCTTTCCTTTGCAAACATAAACTTCCCCTCCCCCACACTTCCCAAAGAAAACACACACAAACACCATACTTTTCTCGTTCGTCTTGGCAATCAGTTGTACGTTTCGGATTTCATTTCGGCTTCTGTAGATTTTATCTTTGTTTGGATCACTAGAAAATCGTCGTTTATTTTTGCGATTTTTCCAAAATTTTGTCAATAGTCGAGAAAATTTATCTATGATCATACTTGAAATTAGTCTTAAGAAAATACAAACAAATAGATGCTCCAATGTTTTAAATCTTTTTCATCTATAATGGTTTTTTTTTTGGAAATGATTTTGCCACTCTCTTTTTTGTTAACAGCACTCCCTTGCAAGTGTATTTTTGCACCAAAAATACACTATCAGAGGAGTGACGTTAATAACAAAGGGAGTGGCAAAATCAACAGCCTTTTTTTTTTGAACAGCACTTTTTTTTTTATTAATCTTTGAAATTGTTATGAAGGCTAAAAGGACAAAAAATGATGACATTAAATCCTAAGCAAAGCTAAGAATAATCATATGCCCATCCGAGATGTAATTCCAAAATTAGAAAATTACCAATTACCAAGGAAACACCTATTTGCGACAAAGCCCATAACACAACAACGGGCCAAACATTTTCATGTTTGATACATGAAATGCTAACATTCGTTATTAGGGCCGAGGATAATGCAATAATGTACGCCAAGTAAAAGAGACTATATGAGCATACCCATGAATGTAAACAAAATTGAAGCAAAAAGATGTGTGAATGTATGTTCTAACTTTTTTGACATTGCAAGTCCAAGTCACTTATCGGTCATGTTACCATGTTACAAGCATAAAGGTTCATGTATTGTTCATATTTTCTACCATATTTGAAATATAACTAGTTCAAACAAATCAAAAGGCCAAAATTTTGACCAAAAGAAGAAAGTTGATTTAAGAGAAAGGATATCAGTTTTTCTCTTTTCCCTTTATTTGTTTTAATATCGCAAACGGGGCCACCTAACAGCCTGTCGTTCCCCAAAATGCCTATCATTATTTGTTCGTCAATGTATAATGTCCTTGCCAAAACACCCTCAATTTCATAATTCTTCAAAATGTCATGCTTTCCCGTCCTCAATTCTCGTATTGCGCTTGCACTTTCAATCATTGCAGTTGCATACTCTAGTAGTTTTAAAACGTTTCAAAGAGGCTTTTCTCCTCGTGCTCGCGAATTGTGTGACTTTGACAAACACCAACAAGGTTTTGAACTTTTGGCCATGAATTACCATGGGGCAAAAGGGCATTATTGTCATTACACATTCCCCTAGTTGTCGAGACTTTCCTCAAATAGTAAAGTCGTACTACACTGCTAAACCACTAGCACATGATGGTCCAGTTCCAGGTAAAAACTAGCACGCTTCAGTCTCAGGTGGCCCTATTGCCGTAGCCCAGCTGTCCACATTATATTGGCCCGTGTCGCTTACGTAACTAATGAGCGCGTGAAAACAGCTCCTTATTTCGCATTCGCACCTGGGGTTATATAGCTATAGCTCTCCTTCATTCCACACATGGACCTTTTTACCCTTTTCAGAATTAACAGCCGGAGTATAAATGCATGAAACAAAAGAAACTCAATTCCATGTACTAGTACCAATTCATAAATCTTTCTCTCTAAACTTAGAAAACTGCATATATATTTCCTATATTCACATCTACAGGCCGTATGTACCGACGCAAACACGTAAATGAGAGAGAAATTGTGGAGAGAGAAATCAAGACTCTTGGAATTCTTGGTCTTTTGCAGGTCTAACTGATCGCCGCCGCCGTTCAATCAGGCAATCGAATGGAGGAGAACCCATCTCGTGTTCGGCGTGAAAATGGGTCCGGCGAGGCATGTTGTTCAAGAAGGGGACCCACAACAAGGAGCAACTGCCGGCGGCCGGCGGAGGACGTCTCCGGAGATCTGAACGAGTGCTCCGGCAAGCATTGCCAGTCATGCATCGGCGGCCTTGTGGCTGACTGTGTAGCCCTCTGCTGCTGTCCCTGTGCTGTGGTTAGTTTCTTTGCTCTTGCGTTCTTTAAGGCACCGTGGATGATGGGCAGGAGGTGCTTGGGGTTGGGGAAGAAGAAGAAGAAAAAGAAGAGAAAATGTGAGGGGGAGATCGAAGGGAATTCAAGAAATGAGAGGGCAGAATTGGAAATAACGGAAACTGGAATTGGGTTTGAAGATTGGGAAGCGAAAGATGGGGATTCGAGTGCTAGGTTTGAGGCAGAGAGGGTTTGGTTGGAGTTGTACCAGTTGGGTCATTTGGGTTTTGGGAGGGTTTCCTTTACTGGAGTTTCTTCTCAAGGTAAGGGCAATTAGGGTAGAAAAATATTTTTTTTCATGAACTTCAAAGTCCTGGTAATTTGTTCATTCAATATGGCTGGAGGGTAGGTTTTTACACTTTACTATCTGGATTGGGAGTAAAGCGTTCCTCATTTTTGCCCTTGGCCATGAATTGTACTAATTTGTAGAGGATTATGAGGGGAAAAAAATGCCTTTTTGGTTCCCCCACTCCATTTTCTTCCTCTTCTGCCCTCTTCCCCTCAAAGTTTGGGAAAATGGGTCATTTGGAAATTTCGGGAGGTTGTTGTCCATGTTGCTGAAAATGTCGATTGGCCATGGATTGTATAGCTGATTTTCCATCATTTCTCTCCCAAAGTGAAAATAAGGGGGGGAAGAGTTTTTTCCTAGATTCTCAAGTGAAGGTTAAACAATTGGATGGATTGATTTGAGCTTCATAACCAATCCTAAGGCTACAATCAAAGTGAAAATGTCGTAGTCTAGTGAATCCCAGATTAGAGGTTCTTGTTTCCGAAGGCTGCAATCACTACCTTTGGGCTATCTTTCTGTTTTCTGAGTTCGACGATTAGGGGTGCATGTCCAAGCAGCTTCTGTTTGGTTGATACTAAGGAGGACAAATCATCATCTGAGGAGCCATATAAATGTTTGAAATGGGTAGCTTATGTGCACCATGATTGGGATTGGAAACTATACCAATAGTAGCTCGGCCTCGGGAATCAATGACTTTTTCCAACACCCGAAGGTAGCTGCACAAGCCCATGTGCAACATTTGATGGTGATGCTTCATCTTGGTTTGAATCAACTTTTTCACCGATGGAGCTGCAGATGGAATGGGGCCAATTGGGTAGTTCCAGATTCCTCCAATGGTGTTCTTTAAATCATTCATCCCCTGCCAGGCCTGCCTCATCTTTAACTGTACAGCTGTGGAAGTAGATCTCATCTCACTGAGCCTGCTTGAGGCTCTAGGCCCTGGCACTTCTGTTTGTAGTTTGTTCCTTTGTCTTTGTTTTCTGTTTCTTTGGCATTTTTGTGCTTCCCGTTTGTATTTGGCTCAGTGAAGAAATTAAGAATTGGTTCCTCTTTATGTCGATGAGAAATGCATGACACAGGTGCCCGCACGCACCATTTGATGCGTGTGGATTTTACGTTAAATCGTACTAGATTCATGCGAACTGAATAATTCTGGACACATCAATATCCAGATATTACCTGCTGCACTGGCTGCTGCTGAGCTTTCTTGAGATACGAAGCCAACCCCAACATTGATTTGCTGTTGCTCACGTTGGCCTAATTAGCAATCATTCATGCGAACCCGCGTAGGCCTAATCCACCACTTTGTGTGGCCCACGTAGGCCTAATTAGTAATCATTCATGCACAGACTATTCAGTGCTCTTGAGGCACCTCGTGGCCGTGCCTTTGTCTCTTCCCACCACACGTTGTGAGATTCTCACACTTAGTATCGGCTCCCACAAAAATATGTGGTTGAGAAGTGGCCTGGGGCACCACCACGTGGTGCCCCCAAGGGCATTCAATAATTTTTCTTCATGCAAAACTACTCACTCATATGGCCACCAAAGTTTTTGTGGTCACCTAATTTACAAACGTCTTTTTTATGAAGGCTATATGAACAAGTATCTGTTTATGAGCAGCGCAATCTCAATCGTTCATTTGCGCAATTAATAGTTGAGATTCGTTTTTAATTATGATCAATCACAGATTAACTCTTCCTCAAAAGAGTTTTATTAATATCTTGACCGTCCAAAACACTTTTGAATAATCACGATTGAGTGCTGTAAACACTTGTTTATCGCACCTCCATAAAGAAAGATTTTCTCCACCTAATTATCCATAACTTTAGGACCCCTTGACCGAACTTTCTAGTGGAAGACTATCTATATGAGAACGACTTTTTTCAGATCTTTTACGTTGTTCTTACATAAAGTATTTTTGTTTTTAAAACTTGGGTCTACTTTTTATGGTAGTACTCCCTCCGTCCCATTTTTATTGTCCTTTTTTGATATTCGTGCAGTTTTCAATCACTTATATCTTTCAATGTGAATCTCCAAAAATATGCAATATGGCTCTTATTTGATAGATTTTAATTTGTTCTATAATACAAAGATGTCAAAATTATGAAAAATATTATAGATTGAAAGATATACGCAAGAGACAAAAAAGTGAAAAAAGAATAATGGACAATGAAAATGGGACGGAGGGAGTAGTTTTTTTATTCATCTCGTAAAATCAAACAATGTGATGTAAAAATTGTACCCCAATCTAATATGGTAAAAGTTAAGAGAAAGCAACCAAATGTACTGTAGGAAAAAAGTCACAAAAAAATAAGACAGAGGGCCATGAAATAATTAACCCGTTCCACTTTTTTTTTTCTTAAAAATATATAAGTAATTATTTTCAATTTTTTTTAACAATTTTCAAAATATCTTATCGAGATCTATCAAACGAGATCCATATTACATACTCCCTCCGTCCCATTTTCATTGTCCTTTTTTGATGTTCGTGTCAGTTTTCAATCGCTTATATCTTCCAATGTAAATCCCCAAAAATATGCAATATGGATCTTATTTGATAGATTTCAATTTGTTCTATAATACAAAGATGTCAAATTCATGAAAAACATTATAGATTGAAAGATATACGCAATAGACAAAAAAGTGAAAAAGGAATAATGGACAATGAAAATGGGACGGATGGAGTATTTTTTAATTTCAAACAAGCTCATTTTTTAAACTTAAAAATAGGTATTTACAATATTTTTTAAGTACTTATTTTGAAAACGGAAAAAAAAAAAAAGCCTAAAAACAATAGTATGGCGGTGGGGCAGTGAAATTTTAACCCGTGCAGCACGA
Source organism: Rhododendron kiyosumense (assembly GCA_019656275.1). Taxonomy (NCBI): domain Eukaryota; kingdom Viridiplantae; phylum Streptophyta; class Magnoliopsida; order Ericales; family Ericaceae; genus Rhododendron; species Rhododendron kiyosumense. The sequence goes on along the minus strand of BPLS01000478.1, from coordinate 465,588 downwards.
CGTCATCTGGGGGTAATTTCAAACGAGACAAGACCACGTGTCCCTGAAAGTGCGCAGGAGCTGTAGCCATCAGCCGTATTTTCCCCTTTGAACAATCAGGGGTGTTTTCGAGCGGATAAAAAAAATATATATATATATATATATATATACACACACACACAATTATGAATAGAGTTACAGTAGTAAAACAAAATTTTGTTTACAACTTTTTTGTTAATGAAAACTAGATACTTTAGTAAAATGCTGAAATTTTTTTATTAGCAAAAATGAGATGATAAAATGCATTAAAATTTTAGTATTTTTTTTATTAGTGAAAACGGGTCACAGTTTGCCTGTGCTCAAGAATAGTAGAGAACGACAACCCCATTTTTCCTCGATGTGGTCCTTTCGTTAGTATAGTTACTATAGTAGCAGTATTTTTTTAGTAAGCGTGGATGAATTTTTTACGGGTAAGTTTGGATTAAAAAGTTGAGTGACTTATTTTTTGGTCCATATTCAATTTTTTTTGCATTTATTTGTTTTGCGTCAAACTTTTGTGACTTATTGATTTGTTTCTATTAGAGGAATCGGAAAAGTAAAAAATTTTGATCGAAATTCATAATTTTTTGAATAAAAGCAAAATTAAGTCAATAAATCAGTATTTTTTTTTTTACTTATTCTTGTCTTTTTGAAAAAAAAATTATGAGTTTCATTCAAATTTTATTGCTTTTCCAATTTCCCTCAACGAAACGAATCAATAAATCACAAAAATTTGACGCAAAACTAACAAATGCAATTTTTTTTAATAAAGACAAAAAAAAAGTTACTGTTCCACTTTTAAAGCCAAATGAGGCCACATCACATTTCGAGCGGTAGATAATACTCCTATGTAAAACATGCATTGATTTCGGAGAAAAATGCATTAAGGTATGTAAAAGTGTATTAGTATTATTCGTGACATGTTATCCATCACCTATTGAGCGGAGGGTAACAAGATCCATTGAGAAAGGAAAAAGATTTTCACCCTTTCCTTTTAATTATGGACAGTCCCTCTTTTTTTTCCCTTATTTACATGAAAGTGTCAAATTACCTTTTGTATGGAAAAAAAGTGACTCAAAAGATAATGCTAATTTAGTAATTTTACGTAATTTAAGACAAAAAAAGGAAGAGTGTCGATGGATAAAAAGCAGCGGATGTGAAAATCTGTGTTCCGCTTTCTTTTTAAACATTCTTTTTTAAAAAGAAGATAAATTTAAATTCAAATATAATAAAAATAAAAATAAATTTTTAATTTTTAATTTTTTTTTCACAATTTAAAAAATCTCAATGAAATTTATCAAATAAGATTCATATTGGTAGAAAAATTATTTGCGTAAATATATAATTTGTTTTTGACCTTAAAATTGTTTCCTTTTCTAAAAGTTTTTTTTCTAAAAAACCGGAACGGAGCAGAAAACTTATAAAATTATGAACCAAAGTTCGTTGTGACGTTGTCGAATTCCACACTTCTCGTGAACACTCTCGACGAGAGAGAGAGAGAGAGAGAGAGAGAGAGAGGAGAGAGAGAGTGAAATGGAGGTAGGATCGGAGCCGACTCGGATAATGGTGGGAGTGAACCAGTCGACGATCAAGGGCTATCCTCATGCTTCCATCAGCAGCAAAGGAGCTTTCGAGTGGACCCTCAAGAAGATCGTCCGCTCCAATTTCTCTGGCTTCAAGCTCCTTTTCCTCCACGTCCAAGTCCCCGACCAAGACGGT
>BPLS01000478.1:452894-463841 GCA_019656275.1 Rhododendron kiyosumense | reverse complement strand
TCTCTCTCTCTCTCTCTCTCTCTCTCTCTCTCTCTCTCTCTCTCTCTCTATGTATAATATATACGAACGAACGTCCTTCTTATCGTTTGGCTGTTTGAGTTGTTTGACTTGGTGTTTTTTTTCCCGATTTACTTTCTGATCTCCGTATATGTCTCTACTTTGAGAAAATGAACGTGATTGTGCATCTGTTAATTGATGAATGAATGTGATCGTGCGTCTGTTGATTGATGAACTGTCTTTCTGTTCAACGGTAATTTGACAATGAACTTGCAATTAGGGCCGAAAACGAACCGAGCAGCTCATGACTTGACTCGGCTCGACTCGTTTAATAATCGAGCCGAGCTTGAGCTCGAGTTTTGGCCTCGTTTACTAAACGAGTCGAGCTCGACACTCAAAAGCTCGGCTTGGTTCGTTTGTTTAGGCTTGGCTCGTTTTAAGAGGCTTGTTAAGTAAATTAGTCAGGGAGCTCGAGCTCGAGTTTTAGGCTCATTTAATAAATGAGCCGAGCTTGAACACTATGAAGCTCGGCTTGTTTACACCCCTACTTGCAATCTGCTATTCCCTTTGTGAGAAGAAGTGTTTACAGCTTGTATTGGGTATTTATTGCCATTTGTTTAGGTATGCTATTCGTGGCTCCTTGTGTGAATTGTCCTCAACATGGAAAAATTGATGAGTGAAACATGTTCATGTGATTGGAAAGCGGTGTCTATTGCTGAGCTCAAGGGGATTGGTATTGTTAGCTCAGAAAGTGTACGAACACAACTTTAGAACACGATTCGGGAGCCATTGGATTTATGTGGGTGCAGATGCATTGAATGGCTCTGGACACAGTTGTGTCCTGACTTGTGTTCTATGTGTGCCTAACATGCTTCCCTTGCTATGTCCGGTACCTGAGCTATGTCAAGGGTAAGTGCAGTTCGGTGACATAGTTTCCATTGCTGTTTTATGTTTTGGAGAATCAAGGTTGTGATTTGTTAGTCATGACTTACCTTTATGGTTCCTCCTTTTCTTGGTTCACTTCAATAGGCAGCGAATATCGAAGGCAAATGTACGGAATTACCAGACTATAGGTTTTGAGAGGCGTTAGGGTGATTCTTTCTGGTATGAAGCATATCATTTTCTAGACCTGTCTACAAGCCTATAACAGGATAAATCCTTGTGGTTTGTTTGCGCTTTAAGTCACGTAATGCGGGTGATAGAGTGTGAGCATTGAGCAAGAGTGAGTTTGAAAATGTCTTTAAAAAGATCCCAGTGATAAAATTCCTGAAAGCAAGGATTACGCTCCGGGATTGAGAGCGGAAGTGAGAGATCCTGCAGGAGGATTATGTGACTTAGGTTGTGCTTATCATATATAGTATCATAGATGTATTTTTGCAACATTGGTGTACAGAATTTAAACTTGCCATGAGGGGAAACACTTTATTCGGTTTTGTCTTCCATTCTTCTGAAATCTTTTTGCATGTCACAAATAGGAAAAAGATGTGAGATGTCAATGTTTATTTAGCAGGAGCATTAATCATGGACATTCATGTACTTGAACAGCATAATTGCATCTTTGAGTTGGGAAGATAGTAATAGCTTGTTCTTAGATTTGGGGCTATATCTAGTTTAATTACAGTAGAAGAGTACCAGCTGATAACTTTTTGTTCATGTATTTTGTCTAGGTTTCGATGACATGGATAGCATCTATGCATCACCTGATGATTTTAAGAGGATGAACCGCAAAGACATGATAAGAGGGCTTCATCTGCTGGAGTACTTTGTGAATAGATGTCATGAACTTGGGGTAGTGTTGAAACTCTCTTTGAAGGCCTGCATGACACACCCCCCCCCCCCCTCCCACACACACACACGCACACAGTCGATATGTGGACTGTTCAGACCCACCTATGTCGGTAATTTCAATTGTAATGTGATATTTGCCATTTGGTTCTCAATCATTGCAGTGGAATCTTGTAGGTTCCTTGCGAAGCATGGCTTAAGAAAGGTGATCCTAAGGAAGTTATCTGCCATGAAGTGAACCGAGTCCAACCAGATTTCCTTGTTGTCGGAAGCAGGGGTCTTGGCCCTTTTCAGAAGTACATTAAGTTTAACTATTCATAAAGCTATGATCTCATATTGTTCGGAACTTGGTATTTAACTGTTTGGGTATCGATGAAACAAGGAACGAACACACACACACACAATTTCTATATTATCATATGTTATCGATGTATGATAATATGATTTGTAGTTTGTGACCAGAGTAGTGTATGATAATGTTCAAAACAATTTCTGATTAATTACTCTTCCGAATCTGATTTTGCAGGGTTTTTGTTGGCACTGTGAGTGAATTTTGTGCCAAGCATGCTGATTGCCCCGTCATTACTATCAAACGCAAGGCTGATGAGGCTCCTCAGGACCCGGTCGATGACTGATTGAACCATGATTTGCTTTGTTCTTGTAGATGTCTTGTATATGAAATTCTTCCGAGTTTGTTCTCCAATGTAAGAGTGTACTTCTTTTCCGGGAAAAAAACAAATCAGAAAATTTTTAACTTCCATGATTTCGTGTACCGGGTTTGAATGTCATCTGGGAATAAGGATTGCACTGAAAAATTGATTTGGCAGGTGATTCAGTGATTTGGACTTTTTAGTCCCCCGTTTCCCTTGACTTATGCGATAGTATTAGTTACGTGGAGATGCTGATTTTGCAAAGTTATGGATCAAGAAACAGCCAGTTTGCTGCCATTTTGCCCGTGTGGACTCAGACCTGTCTGGTTTTTCTTGCTTATTTGGTTAATACTAACCAATCAGGAAGACGGCATTGGCTATTGGTCTGTCGTCTTTCCAGTTAGTGAGCCATGTGATGGGAAACCTTCCCGCACGGTTTGGAGATCACTGTCAGATTTTTGTATTTCTAGTTGGGCCTGGCAGAGTTGCATTCGTTGACAAAACCGCCCTAGGTTCCTCCAAAAAAAAAGAGTGAAATAAGCAATGTTAACCAAACGGAAGTATTGTTCTTAAGCTTACTCTTCCTCTCTTATGGCCATTTATGAAGCCCACATAATCCAACGAAGTGCGAATTCATTACCAAAGGTGCACTTGAGATAACAGAAGCTTTTTTATTTCAATCATGGAGGAAATGAAGCTGAAAGAGGAAAAAATGACCTTTTATCTTCTTAGTTTTTTCCCTTGTTCCCTAGTTACGCAGAGGGGCAGGTCGCAGGGTTAACCCATAAAAATGTAGACAAAAAAATTAATTCACAGAGGTAAATCAGGCGTCTGGGCTCGCGCGTGTGCCTCTGTGTGTGTGTGTGTGTGTGAGAGAGAGAGAGGGGCAATGTTAAAGCAGTTTGTAGCACAGGAAGTCTTCTCCTACATTCATAGAGGCATCTTTAACTAGAAAACAACTCAAAATTTAAGCAATTAGAATCAGAGACCAAAGATTACACAAAGACAAGAAGCAATGGCAGCACCTTGAAACGGAAACATGTTAGGATATTTAAAGCGAAATCTAGTGCGAAATAACTGCAGAAAAGATTCTGGTTTGGGGTGTGACCACGCAACGCAAGGTTGCAGTTGGTGGGATCGGTTCAGGACTACCAAAACGAAAATAAACATCTTCTCTTCCACCACTCCCTTCACGAGAGAATGGACTCGGCCATTGAGCTCACCTTCTCCAACAGGCCTTTCATCTCTCCCTCTAAGTTGGACTTCATCTCAGCCAACTTATTTCCATCACAATTTTCCAGCATTTGTGTCATCATCTCAAGTTTCTGCTTTATGAAGAGAAGTCGGGACGCCTCATCAACAATAGAAGCCCCAGAATTCAAATGCTTCCTCTTTCTACCAGGTCGAAGATTCTGGTACATTTTGTAGTTCAAACCATCCAAATATATCGCACTTCTAAATGCAGAAATGAATCCCCCCATCATATCAACAGCATTTTTGTCCCTCAAATATACAGGATTCAGAGCCGCGGATTTCACTTCGGATACCACTTCCTCTGTAGATGCATTGATTTCCATTGTGTCAATAATCTTCTTCCGACCCTCTTTTGGTGGCTGAGGACTTGGGTAATCAGATGTGTCGCCCGTGTCATCAAACATCAAAACGGGAAGTTGGTCAGCTGCCTTGGTTGTAGAACTCGCAATTTTCAGGGATTCAGCTTCCGTGTCCCTCTTAGTCTTGAAGCTGGAGATTCGAGCTATCGAATGCAGGCTTGTGAAGGGAGGGGATAAATATTTGCTTATTTTCCTTTTCCTTGATAAAGACACATTCTCAGTTTCTTCTTTGGCATCACTGTCATCATTCTTTGCACTAGATTCTTTGTCATGCTTAGTTTCTTCTTCTTTACCCCCACTACCATCGTTTTTAGCCGTCAAGACACTGTTCTCCATAGATTTAGGAGACCCTAAAAGCTCCACCACCTTCCTACTCCCCATCTTTTCCCCCGAGGGAGAACGGAAATTACTGCTGCCCTGATTTTCCTGTTCTTCACTGCCCTTCCTTTTCTTCTTACTGTTGACCTCAATGACCTCGTGTTCTTTCATGAGTTTCGCTACGCTTCTCCTCTTCCTTTTATGGTGGAGACTATCCTCTGATAACACTCTACACTTCTGCAACAATGGTTGATTCATTCGGTCAAACCCATTTCGTCCCGGGGAAGAAAACGAATCCTCTTTCGATGGACCACTAAAATCAGTATCCTGTTCCCTATTTTCGTCTTCCAGCTCTTCCATAATCTGGGGTTCTTGGTACACAGCCAGTTTTTGCCCTCCTTTTGCTCGATAAAATGCTGACAAATAACTCCTTAACACTGTGAGATCAAGCAAACTGGTGCTAGAACCAACTTCTGCTATACACTTCAGGGTTTCACAAAGTTCTACGGGTCCAAGCTGAGGAACTGAAAGTATACTCATATCATACTCAGGTACAAGAACCCCTTGCTTGATTCCAGCATTCTTTGCTAATGGTCTAGCAAGCCCAACCTGATTTTCCTCCGGTATACATGAGCAAGTCATTTTCAGCTCCACAAGCCTACCAATCTCATCCAGAGCTTTCTGCAAAGCATTCACAAAGCTCTTGGAATCACTCTGCTTCGACATTTCTTCGAAACCCTCCGCAAATGGTTTCAATTGGGATGGGGTGCACCAAGAGAATGAGGCATCTCCAAAGTATCCAACAAGCAGCCGCTCCCTCTGGTCATACTTTCTTGCATACTCTGATGCATCCGAAGGATTGTAAATTTGTCCAGGCCACCAAGGGTGACCCCTAATTTTCCCCCACACAAAGTCACCTACAAAATACTCAAGCTCTTCACCAACTGCATCCTCATCCTCCTCGTTTCCATTACCATTCACCTCGTACTTCCTCTCTCCCTCACCTGTCGCATCCCTGTTGTCGCCCATCTTAGACTCAAAACCTGGAATTTCCATAGATTTCTCATCTGGGTCTCCCCCATTCCAAGCCATTGACCCGTTGTTATCTACATGCCCGCCATTTTTCCCATTTTCCTTCCCACTATCCAGCGAGCCATGGACCTCCACGATAAGCGAAATCCCAATCTGTTCAGCTCCATATTGAGCCTTATCCTCTGGTTCATCTGTCACTTCAGCATCTCCAACAAAAACCCTAGCCCCATTTTCATGAGCTCCAACACCTAACCCAAGTTCTTCATCACCCACATGGGCCACATCCTCATCCTCATACTCTTCCGCATCCTCCTCGTTCTCGTTACCATCACCATTCACCTCATACTTCCTCTCTGCCTCCCTCGTCACATCCCCATTTCCACACATCTCAGACTCAGAACCAGGAATTTCCATAGATTTCTCATCTGGGTCTCCCTCATTTTCAGCCAGAGACCCTTTATTATCTTCTTGCCCAAAATTTCCCCCCTTTTCCTCCCCACTATCCAACAAGCCATGAACCTCCACAGAACTCGAAATCCCATCCTGTTCAGCTCCACATTGAGCCTTATCCTCTACCTCATCTGTCACTTTGGCATCTCCAACAGAAACCCTAGCCTCATTTTCATGAGCTCCAACAACTAACCCTAGTTCAGACCCATATTCAGATTCCTCCCCATTAGTACACGGGGCAACCTGAGAGTGAGGTGGTTCTAGGGTTTTTGTTGTCTCTGTTTCCATATTGGGAAAGCCTTTTCCTTTCCAAACCCTCTTCAAATCTTCAAAGGATATAGTGTTTAACTACTGTAACAGAAACAAGTAAAATATTGAGAACGAGATTGAAACCAACAAGTCTTGCTATGACTTTGGCTCTGGGAAAAAAAAAAGGGAAACCACTGCACAGACAGATTATACTATCACGTAGACAAACAGATTAAAATAGATAGGGAATACCTGTGGGCTGTGGGTATGATTTTTATCATTGGCACCATTTTCCACAGGAATTTGGGCATCTCATGGGGCGAGAATGTGTACTATGGACTATGGAGAGAGAGAGAGAGAGAGAGAGGTGGGTCTGCGCGGTTTTTTGGAGAGATAAATAATTTTTGTGATTTTGAAACGGAAAAAGAGCAGCTGGATTCTGCTGGAAGCTTCAGTTTTTGCAGCTGCTCGATATTCGTGATCTTTAATGAAGATGAACAATTTGCTTTGTTTTTAAAAAAATGAAAGAAGAAGAAATAAATAAATAACGTCATATAACCTCAAAAAAGAAATGTAGCTTATTCTTTTTGCGTCTAGTGAGGGTGGACACGTGGAAAAATACGGTCGCCATCCGTGAGCCACTTTGTCCAAGCCTTAAAAGGGGGGTGCTTTTTCGAAAATGATATGAGTACCGACCAAAGGGGAGAGAAAATGTACCGACGGCCGCCGGCCGGCCGTCTCCGGCCACCGGACGGCCGATCCGAGCCGTCCAAAAATTCTAAAAAAAAAAACCGATGGGGCCTACGCGAGAATAAACGTCATCCGAGGTGTGTAAGGTGCTTGATCTGAGCACCCTTTTTTTGTGTATATATGTATATACGTGTATATATACAAAAAAAGAGTGCTCAGATCAAGCACCCTACACACCTCGGATGACGTTTATTCTCGCGTAAGCCCCATCGATTTTTTTTTTTAGAATTTTTGGACGGCTCGGATCGGCCGTCCGGTGGCCGGAGACGGCCGGCCGGCGGCCGTCGGTACGTTTTCTCTCCCCCTTGGTCGGTACATATAGCACTACTCGTGTTTTTTTCTATCTAACGAATAAAGTTTTAAGAAAAAATTTGTTAGCAATCAGAGGGCTCACCAGCAGCCCATCTGCATTCCACCGTCAGCCGAGAAGATAAAGGCTATGTTTGGAACTCATGGAAAAGAAAGAAAAAGAAAATTAAAAAAAAAATTCTTCCGTTGTTTGGTTGAAAGAGATAGTGAGAAGAAAATAAAAGTTTTAAATTCATTGAATGGTAAATTTCCCCCCTACTTTCCTCTCATTTTCCTCCCTTTCTCTTTTCCTTTCCTTTCTTTTCTTTTCTCTACGTTCCAAACAGAGCCAAAACATTTGTTGAATCTCTTCAAACCTTGGAAAGCCCCTGGACCGGATGGTCTTCACCCTACCGACCGGGGTTTTTTCAAAAAGTTGGAAGTGAATTGGGCATTCTGTCGTGCACTTAGTTCAGTCTTGTTTTGATTCGAGAAATGTTCCCCCTAAATTAGAAGTTGTTTGGCAAAGTAAACCAAATGATTTTTTTTTGTCCTTTAAAAAAAATTACACTGACCCCCTTAGTTGTGCCTTAATTCCTATATTGTCACGCATTGAGACAGTTCATTGGGCCGATTAGTTTGTGTGACGCGGTGTTTAAAGTCATCACTAAAACTTTGGTCCACCGTCTTAGACCTTTTCTCCAGGACCTCATTCTCCAGGACCTCATCAGCCCGTTTCAATCCAGCTTCATACCAGGTCGTCGTGGTACGGATAATGTCATGATTGTTCAAGAAATAGTTCATAATTTTAAGCATAAGCAAGGTCAAATTGGTGGAATGCATATCAAGATAGATTTTTGGAAAGCGCCTACGATATGTTAAAATGGGGTTTTTTCAGCCAAGTCCTTCACTGGTTCCAATTTCCCAAACCTTGGATTGACTTGATCATGTCTTGTTGCATCACCAACTCCTCCCTGTCGATACTGGTCAATGGTTACCCTACTGAGGAGTTTCTACCTTCAAGGGGTATCTGGCAAGGAGATCCATTGTCTCCTTAATATCTCTATCTTATGCCTTGAATATCTGCCTCCTGCTATTTCTTTGGCTTGTGATAGCAAACATACAAAAATGAACCTGTCCATTGTCTTTTCCTTTGACAAACTCAATAGCCAAACACGGCGTAAACAGATTGTTCCCACAAACTAGAACGCTGGAGACAAATCTAAGACGGAATGTATGAAATCCAATTGCTAGGCATTGTAATTGTTAGCTCTGATTGAAGGCAAAAAAAAAAATCATGGTTTCCATTAAACTTGGAAGCATTAGTTAATTTGCATCGATGTAATATATATAGATATAAATATATACGCAAGAAAGTAAATTTTTTTTTTTTTTTGGATAAGTAAAATATATGCAAGAAAGTATCAGGATCACTCTCAATTGGATATACCTGAATCTATCCCAATGATCATCTGATGGATAGACCAAGCGGTTGGACAACGCTCCCTTACCTCGCCTGATATTTGAGTTCAAGTCTTAACACTAAAGGTTTCTTAACACTAAAGGTTTGGTCCCTAAACGATAATTGACATCAGATAGCTTGAAGATAATTGTGTGTCCCTTTTTCTATAGAAACACATCACTTTCTTGGTATGATCAGGGAAGGATGGTTCCTAATGAACTGATTCTGACATAATGGGAAGCATGACATGAAAGCAGCAACCAGTTCAGCCTAGAATTAGGGAGAGAGTATACTAGTTTACCAAATTTAACTTCATAAGCATACAAAGACAAGGGGAGGGGTATGTTAAGTTGTTAACAGCGATAAATTTCTATCTACAACTCTACGGAGGAACCCTGCGCAGCAAAGATTTGAAATACACAAGTGCAAAAGCGTGTCACAGCAAACCAATTCCATATGAAGATTGCATCCAGCATCCATTGCCCCATTCCTCTATATATCAATGTATCCACCTCCATAGAGTGACACCTCAAGCAGAGAATATCACAAAACAAGAGAAAGCCAAAGAAGATGGGATGCTTGGGAAAGGGAGAATAGAACTAGGCCTATGTAATTTGATAACTACAACTCAACACTAGGGTCTCTTTTTTATGTTTCTTCTGTTGGGAGATTGAGGACAGTTTTCCTACCAAACCTATCTACAGCCATTCAGGTCTGTCAAAACTAAAAACCAATGCTATTGTTGCAAGTCAACGCAATGACTATTACATCTCTTTTCCTAATATACGGTATATGCCAAATGATTTCCATCCTTCAGGATTTCATCTTTGCGTTTCAAATGCATTGCTTGGATAACAAATTAGAACATTGTGTAACAAGCTGTTAGCTATAATTCCAAAAGAGTAAAACAAATAAGCATGAGAGCAATCACTCAATGTAGTAATTATCAAAGATCATCATCATCATCTGAGATTTCTTTTGTTAGGACATGAGGTACCAAGACAAGCCTAAATCAAAACACAACTCATTAGGGCCGCGGGATAACTATAATAATGTTCTCTCACACATGTTTTTCCTCTTAGGTTAGGATACATTTAGGCATTCTATGCTTTGGCAACGCATTATAACCACTAACCAGTGGGCAACGCATTACATATAATACTCACAAGTCACAATTCACAAGCATGAGTAACACATGAATGGCTAATCCCCTCGTCATTAGAAGCCCAAATAAGGTTCTCATCTTACCAAAGCCTGCCAACTAAGAAGCACAGTCACTTCTCCAGGCCTTTCGTATCTGTAGCGCAGACACATCAAAGTCAAACACAGACATGCTCGGACATGTTCCCGACATGTGAAAATATGTGTCCGAGTATATAATTGTTTACTTAGTCGAACCATTTTGGACATTTTTATCTTTAAGTAGAAAAAAGTTAATCTTTATAGATTATATATAATATATATATGAATTTTACATGTATATGATACATAAATCTTTATTTGCATTTAACGTATCGTGTCCGTGTCCTAGTTTTTGGGCAAATCACGAGTCTGCGTATCCATGTCGAGCTGTGTCTTTATCATGTATCTGTATCCTTGCTTCTTAGCCTAACAACATACGCACATTTCAAGATTTAGGCCCCGTTCTGCCAATGTTCTTATTTTTTGCTTTACGAGATAGATCATTCTCTCAGCATACATTATCTTCAATTCAAATAATAAGTACTCATACTCATTTAGTTAGCCGAACAGCGCCTTAGCAAACAGTATAACAGCAACAATACATGTAATGCACACATATAAACACGTAATCAAAAGAATGCCAACTGAAATTCAAGAAGATTTTTTTCTTTTTGGTTTCAAATTTTCAATTCATTACCCTACCAGAATACAACTTTACGTGACTACAAACGCAATGGATAATTTCCTTCCAAAATACACAAAACTAAAGAAAATTTACCGCAACCGAATCCACTTCGATTAATCTCTAAGCAACGGTGATCTTAGCTCCGGCTGCTTCGAGCTGCTTCTTCGCCTCCTCGGCCTCCTCCTTAGAAATCCCCTCCTTAAACTTCTTGGGCAGCCCTTCGATCAAATCTTTCGCCTCTTTCAACGCAAGGTTCGTCAAAGCCCTAACCGCCTTGATCGTCGCTATCCTCGCGTTGCTCGGCACCTCCTCGATCACCACGTCGAACTCCGTCTTCTCCTCAACCACTGCCTCGGCTTCCGCGGCCGGCGCCGCTGCGGCGACTGCGGCGGGGGCGAAGGAGGAGGCGGAGACGCCAAGCTTGTCCTGGAGGTACTCGACGAGCTTCTGGGCGTCGGCGAGGGTTAGGTTCGAGATCTCATCGCC
>BPLS01000478.1:432551-447894 GCA_019656275.1 Rhododendron kiyosumense | reverse complement strand
AAAAAATTCATTAGGAACTGAGGTATATTTTTGCATTAAACAATCTATTGATCCTTCTTCTGTTTGAACAGATATGATCTCACAAGATCTGAGTATTTAAATTCCCCAGCGTTATGAATGCTACAACATGGCTATTACAGTATCGAAGCAACAAAATAAAAAACCCACAAATTCTGACAACAAATGATCTTTTCTCACCACCTCCGCCGCTTCCTCCCATACCAATATGCAAACGCCGCCACTGATGCCGCCACCACCACCCCAGCCATTGCATGCCAAGCATACAATGGTCTTTTATCCAGAACAAGGGCAGAACCACCCCCATCACAAGGAGGCGGTGGCTGCAGCAATTTCTGACTCTCTGCCAACGCGTATCCCAAACCTAGCTTCTCAAGCTCACCCAAGTCCTCAATTGCTGGCCTGAGCCTTGTGACCTTGGATATAGCCTCGTATTGCTCTTTGCTTCCACCTTCTAGGAAGGAACCAACAAGATTACCCTTATTAACCCAGTACGCCCCAAAAGTACTTCCCGAGAAATCACCAAAGTGGACAACCTCTCCTGCGTTGTCTCCATAGAACTGCCACGACAATGTGAAGACTCTGGAATAGAAGAAAGGCAGGTAGTCGAATTCGTTTGTCTTTTCCAGATCCATTATTGCAGCCACGGCATGTCTGGCTGATTTCCGTGCTGAGTCAACGTGTTCCAGCCGACGGGTTTCGCCGAAGAGCTTGACTGGAAATGCGGCAACGTCGCCGACAGCGTAGACGGAGCTGTCGCTCGCCTGCATTCGTCCATTCACTTTGATCCCTCCCTTTTCCATAGTCAGTTGACCTTCAAATAGGGCTGTGTTTGGACGGATTCCAATTCCCACCACAACCATATCAGCAGGAAGCCAACTACCGTCCTTTAGGTTAACGGCCGTAACCTGCACAAAAGCATAGCAGCCCTATGTTAATGGAAGGCGACCTGTGAGACATATGGTGAAATAACTTTCCTCTGATCTGCCGTTAACAGATTTTCCACATCAGAAAAATGGGCATATGCTGCAGAAATGCCAGCAGCAAAAGTTTCCTATGCAAAAGAATTCCGGATTTGGAAAGAGTGTAAGCGAAAGCATCACCTTTCCATCAGAGTCCATGTCAAATGATGACATGACAGTTCCTTTGATGAATTTTACTCCTTTAGCAATGTAATAATCCTCGTAATAACTCGCAATCTTTGGTGTAAATAAACGGGCCACTGAAAGAGCAAAAAAAATAAACTATTCAAATGTATACACAATGTTTCTCAAATACTAGTTTCGTCAGTGCAGAAGATAACAAAACACGGGAACCAAGAGAACTTTTTTTTTTTTTGAACTGTGGAACCAAGAGAACTTGCCCACAATTTTTTGCAGGAAAAACAGAATCATCATATACATGAAATGAAAGACTACAAAAAATAAACACATCACTAACCACAAAGGTAGATATGATAGCAAAAAAATTATTGAAAAGGTACTTGTGCGTCCCATGAGAATAAACAAGATTCTACTCCATTTCGTATTTGAAGGAGGACACAGAAATTATTCAAAGCTACAGACTCTGCTTTGGTTCTGCTAGCCTGCAAGGCGCTTCAGAAAGGTACATACCAGAAGGGGTATTTGTACCCCTAAAATAAGGCATTCCATTGGAAAAAATTTACAAGCTGGGAAGCCTTATTCAACTACAAGAACAAGCTCAAATAGTCAGACTCGTAAGCAAATGATCCGTGAGCCCTAGCACAGGGCATCACCTGTCCCTTCTCATGAACCATAGGACAGAGGGGGTTGAAAATGTGAAAAATCTGGCTGGATCGAAATTATCCAAAACATTTGAGCTACAAAAGATTTTGCTGAACGGGCTTAGCATATTGGGTAACTTGGGAGAATTGGAAGATGGTCATTCTATTTTATCATTGCAAGGGGATGCTCAAACATGTAAAGAAATTTAGGGGGGGAAACATCAGTTATAAAAATGGCTCCAAATATAGAACTTACTTATATGTGCCTCTGGAAAAACCATTGTGACATTTAGTTTATTTATCACCAGAGATGCAGCACACTCCATCCCTATGTAGCCACCACCAATGACAACGGCATTCCCACCGATACAGGATTGCATCACATCAACAAGCCTGGTTGCGTCAGCCAAATCACGCAAATAGCACACATTTCCAGCATCTGATCCAGTAAGCCCAAACTCTTCAAGCTTCAAGGCCTTTACATACACAACAGACACAAATCAGTCAACAAATTCCACCAATCCTTCGTCAACATCATCTCATTTATTTGCGGGCATGTTTTGCGCCACAAACAAAGGGAAATACGCGCGCACCGATCAACAAAATTGTGCTTATTTGATACAATTGATGTGAACTAATGCAAGGTTAGTGTCAATACCCGAGCACCTGTTGCAATGATGAGAAATTTGTAGCTTATAGTTTCACCAGTCGCCGTTAATAGTGTTTTTCGCTTCACATCTGCTGACTTAACCCATGTTCCAAGAACAACTTCAATCCCTAGAGAGAGGGAGATAGAATCCATCTATTAGAGATTACACCAAGAGAAAACCAAACAAACTAAGCCTCTGTCCAAATCGAATGGGGTTTCAGCTAACAAAAATACTGCACTCATCAAAATCATAAGCGTAAACATAAGTCTAGCTTTGTGTGCTGTAGACTAATACTTAACCGAATGAATGATCATTGAAATGCGCATTCACATTTCTACAAACGCAGCCTTTACAAAGTAAAAAAGTCAGGGAACGCAACCATAAAACATAGCCACCATACACATCAGACATATATATACATATATACATGTAGGTATATCTATCTAACTACACACACACACATGCATACGTGTGTGTGTGGGAAAATGAATGGGGCATAACAGGGGAAAAAATTACCATGTTCCTTGTACCATTTTGGGGTTAATCTTTCCTCATTGGCACCTACACAAGTGTGAAAGGATGGGAGGCGTGCTGGAGCTGCATGTCATCACAAAAGTAAATGTCTGTAAATCTAAAAAAATAGAGATGGAAAGAAAGAATTCAAACTTTTAAATTGCTCTTTTAGACTTTTAAATTGAAAATCATGCGTACATAAATTTCATATAGAAATCAGAAAGCATGGGCAAGAATCCCAGGACAAGAATTCCACAGGTTCTATATGACTTCCACGGATTTTCTCAAAAAAACAAAAGGATATGGGGAGAAAATCGAAAAGTACTAGGAGAAGCACTTTTTTTGCATCCCTTAATTTTACTAGATGATGGATGACAACCTCACTGTCAAAAGACTCACTATTCCAACTTTTTCATAAAGGCAAGTGCAAGGTTTGGATAACTTCTAAGAGATCACCAATGTAGAGGAATTATTTAGTACTAATAATAACATCATCGTTCCTATTTCCAATTACAATGGTTTACCTGTACACATTTAGGGGGTATTTGGGAGGTAGATTATGGATTGTGATTATCCATTCTGCCACAATTTCCGTTTGGGAGATCCATTCCCAGAATGGATTCTCCCACAATCCTTTATGAAAAGTACACTTTAGAGACAAAATCTGAGAATCAGCCCTGGAGGAGCTTTTCCATTATCCATTTAGTGATTTAGAGACACAAGCATGAGGCATGTGGAACCTCCAAAAGAACTCTAACAAGATGCCAAGACATTTTCACACAGAAATGTTTGTAAGAATTCCAAGAAGCCATGAGGTGGTGGTGAGCTTGCACAATTGCAAAGAGCACACAAAGGGGAAACAAAGAAAAGGGCACCACGTTCCATTACCTACGTAAATGGCTTATCTAACACATTGGAAGTATCATGTGACTTAGAGAAGAACTGAAACTTAATCACACCCATGATTCTGAGGATAAAAAGATACCTTCTGGAAGCAAAAAACCTTTGCTTAATGCAGGTCTCTCATAAGGTAAAACCTGCAAGAGTAATAAAACACACAAAGCTATACCATATTAACGAAATATAACGACGATCATCTTGCATGAACTTCCCTGAATTATACAAAATCAAACATGGTATCAAAACAAAAATACAGTTTGAAGAACAAGCAAGAAGGTACATGAAAATGCTCATGAGAATGAAAGAAAAGACATCTGAGTATTGGTTATCCAACAGGTATGACATTCCTCTATGAATTGCTGCATTCAAACGACAAAGATACCATCGTCAAGATTTGTAATCAACTCTGAACCCATTCCCGTTGGTCAAACAGGCCCTTTTGGACTTTTCCAACATTCTCTCACAATTTCCGTCTCCGAGTGAATATCAATAGCCCAAAAAGCAATAAGAATTGTATTTCACAATAGCCAACTGCAGAAAATAAACTTGCAGAAGTTCCAATCATATGACAGACGTTGTGTATGCTCGAAACATTGGAAACCAAACATAGTGAAAAAACAACCACCCAATAACTTGAGCAAGCAAACCCATGATACCAAACGAACGAAACGGAACAAAATAAACAACTAAGGAGACAGTACAGCTATAACCCAAACATAGCAACCCACTAAAATATGGAAGTCGAGAATCGATATAGAATGAGGAGGAGAAACATACACAAAAAGAGAGAGAAACAAAGGTTAATTACCCAACACTTGAAACCAAACATAGTGATAAATAGATAGCTCAGCTTATTAACTTGAGCAAGCACAAATCTTGCTTCACAGAAGCTTTAAACCCATTGTTGGAGACTCAAAAAAATTAAGTCTTCATAATAAAGATCCAAAATTGAGTATGGTTAAGAGTGGATTGGTTTCCTAAAAGGGAGACAGTGACCAACTAATGAAATCAAACGAAATAATCAACTAACCCCACAACCCCGCCCCACCCCCCCCCAAAAAAAAAAAAAAAACCAAAAAATAGCACATTCCCACGGAAAAAACAGCAACCCAATTACAGATGGAAAGAGACAGTGAGAGAGGAAAAGAAATTCATAGAGGGAGAGAGAGAGAGCTTACGGATTCTTCAGAGATGATGCAGAGTTCGCCATGAGAGACACCTCTCCTGGTGAATTCAAGAGCGGCGTAACCAGCTGCAACCCCTCCCCCTAGTATCACGTACACGAAAGCTCTGCCCATCCAATCTCTCTCTCTCTCTCTCTCTCTCTCTCTCTAAAACCCAGAACTCTTCCTCTCTCTCTCTCTCTCTCTTTATATATATATATATATATATCTTTCTCTCTTAATATCAAGAATTTATTGGGAGGGTCACTGGATTTGAATTTAACGGAGTGGGATTAAAAAATAAAATTTCCATTGCTCGGAACGAAAATTGGAGAATTTTCAATCCATCGTACCTACTTCATGTAAAAACGGGCGAGGATGAAAAGAGGGATGGTGCGGATCTTGAGTAATTTTACCATAATGTCCCTCAGGTGAGCATTATCCAGTGCTCGCTTGTCTACAATAAGAGCTGCAGAAGAGCACGAGGACCGCGAAGAGTTGGATTTACATTTGACCATATAGGGCTGCAAACAAGCCGAGCTTGGAAATGTTTGAGCTCGGCTCCTTCAAAACTAGTCTAGCTCGAATCAATTCGGATCACCTCGAGCTCAAAGAATCAAACTTGAGCCCGGATAGTTTTATTATCGAGGTGTTCGAGCTCAGTTCATTCACTAGCTAAACGAATTGAGTCTCTACAAATTCGGAATTAACTCGTCTTTACCAAATGAGCTTGAAACTCAAACTGGATCTCAACTCGTTCAGCAAAGCCTCGAATTGCTTGCAAAGCTCAATTTGTTTGCAACCCTCTTATTGCCAAATGTGCAATTATGAGATGCTATATTAACCTTCCTAACTTTTAAACGTATTCTTAACTTTTAAACATTGCGCTATTTTTTTTTTGCTTTTCTAAACACCTATTCTTTGAAGTGCACATCTCACTTCACATTAATATCAATTTGATCAAAGATCGATAGGATTCATAGGAATATAAACCTATGGCCAAGTAACGTCGTTCTAAACGTAAACCAGCAACTTAACTTCTGTAGAACAAATGTGACGCGTTAAAGTAAACACTTTAATGCCCGATTAAGTTCACATCTCATCAAGTGCACTTGATGCCCGATTAAGTTCATATTTCTCAAATACTTCATGCGTTGCGAAGCTTACGAGATGAACGTTTTGGATTACTGGCTCATGCGATGCATCATTGGGGTCCGGTTGATGTGGAGTAAAAGAATAAATACTCCAGTTTGGATCGAGGAGCATGGGGATAAGGAAGGATTTGCATGAGCTTTTAATCCCATATTTTGGCAGGAGAAGGGAAGTGATTGGGAAGTGTGATGGTGACGATGAGGATAATGAAAGTTGGGGTTTTGTCTCATTCTTTTTCTATTTTTCCATAAAACATGCATTCCTCGTCTAACTGAATTCTGGATGAGGCTTCCAATCTCTACCACACACACTCCCTGTTCTTGCTAGCTCCATTTAAAATTGTGTCCTCTCTTTTCCAAATACCTGTGTCTTGAGATAAGGGGCAAAAGGGAGAAAGATAAACGACCAGTCCTGCCGTTTCGAATTTTATGTCTTTTCGGGTGTTTGCGGTGACAGCACAGTTGGTAGCATAAGCCCGTCATTGACTCATTGTTTGCACAATCCCCAAAGATAGTAGTGATCGAGATAGGCCGTTTATTTTATTTTGCGACCTTAAATTATCTCTTGTGGTGTTACCATTCTTGATGCTTTCAGTTGAAGCCTCAATGCATATTACACTGGATTATTTGTTCAATGACATAACTCTTCAAATAGACAATTGGCTCCTTGGAAAATGAAAACGACACAATGTGGGATTCCTATCTTAGGACATGAGCAAAGTAACGAAATTCTTTGAGTACTTGTCATCATTTGGTAACGAAGCATTGTTTACTTGAAGATGGAGTCTACAGATAACTATTGGGAAAAGTTAGAGTAGCCTAAGAGCATTCGCATCAGGATTGCTACTCCACCATTTAAAATTATAATAACAAGCAAAACATCATAAATAGGGCTGTATCAGATTCGGCTCATAGCTCTTTATTATGAAACTTCTCTACAGTCACTAGTTTAATTAAACTAGCCAATTGAGTAAAGAGCCTGATTTTGTGTAATTATGTTAAAGTGACTAGCTAAAGTAAAAAAATGGATTTTGAGGATTAATTTGGTCCAAAATTTAGAAAGACTAATGCGAATGCTTTTAAGCTGGGATAGTTTCCCCCCGTAACCATGCTTAGAGTGGGGCCTTAAATTAACCTAGTAGAAATTCCGAGGACCAACTCCCAAACCATGCTTAAAGAGTGGGAGAAGGGGATGCTGTCAACCAGCACTCTGCAAAGCAAACCGATTCGGTCGTTCATCTCAGCAATCGACAGTTCGAATTAATTGATCTTAACCGAGTAATAGACGGTTCAAATTTCTAAGCGCTCAAATTCAATTCAAGTCGTTCATGTCAAAATAAACGGCCAAATTAATATTTCGACACCGCTTTACAAATATGCTGCTAGGCAGCATCCCCAACGCCATAAAAAGAGAATGAGAATGAAACATCCCCAATCTCTGCTAGTATGCTGTAGTCAATCATTAGTTAAGTGTGAACCCTCGACTACTTTAAAAGTTTAATTTCCTAAACAGTCTAGAGAATTTGTTTTGTTTTATATTTTTGTCACACCCTCTCGTCGCGCCACGTGTGCTGGACTCTCTATCCCACAGGGAAAATGATATGTGCAAGCATTGGATTTATTAGGTAAACCACGAGGGTTGAACACATATTCTAATATTTTGCTACAACATTTTGTTGACTCGTTAATCGTATAAAATCATTAAAAACGTAAGGTGTTAGGGAGAATAACATTTTTGACACATAACGAAAGTTACTGTCAAGATTAGGAATCCGCTTCGAGAGGAAGGCGATCCTCGATAATGGAGCCCCTTGAAGAACCGCACCCAATTGATCGACGACAAGTGGGGAGATGGAGCATTCAGAGAATTTTAACAATTGGTTTCTTCCATTGCTTGTCAAGTTACCTAAAGATTATTTTCAAAGACCCCTCTTTCTGTTTTTTTTCTTTTTTTTTCCTTTTTCCTTTTCCTTTTCTTCATATTCTCAAGTTTCAATTTGAAACTTTAATTAAAGAGAATAAATTTTATCCAACACCGGTATAAAACTTTACTTTTTCACCACCGTTCATTATGGGCCCCACCGAGCGTCTATTATTGTAATGTGAACCGTTCATATTATAAGACCCGTAGTATAGTATTGTCATGCAAAAAATCAGCTTTATCGAAAGTCGATAGATATATCAAAATTTAAATTTTGGTTTATAAAATGGACGATCTGATTTCCTTCAATAATAATAAAGATAAATTGTTCATTTTACAAAGCAAAATTCAATTTTTGATACTCCAGTCGATATCCGATTAAGTTTATTTTTTACATGAATACACTATTACATGGGGTCTACACGATGAATGGTTCAGATCAATAATAAATACACGGAAGGACCAAAAAAGACGATGGTGGAAAAGTGTGGTTTTTCACTATCGGCAGAAAGAATTTAATCTCTTAATTAAAAGTTAAAACCTAGACTTCTGTAATGTTGTCATTTCTAGAGTCTCGAGGCCTGGCCCAAACTCTCTTTATGTTTCTATTGGTGGGCTGGGCCTGACAGATCAAAGTGAATAGGCACATGTGTCTGTACTGGGCCAGAAGAGAGTGGAAGAGCCCATGATGAGACTTAAATTGTTGGATAAATCTTCTAGATGCCGCAAACGAACCGAGCTGTTCGTGAGCACCGAGGCTTGGCTCGTTACGGGACGGGCCGAGCTCAAGCTCAAGTTTTGGACTTATCCTGTAGGAAACGCGCCGAAGTCAACCATATAAAGCGTGGCGTAGATGCGCAGTTGACAAAAAAGCTCGGCTCATTTATACAGGTTCACTTCTTTCATAATTTCTGAAAAAAAAAACTTGGATATTTCGATTTTTAGTTAATGCCGACCCATCATGTGATTTTCCCTTACATTCCCTTGTACTACTTTCAACTCATTTTGCACTCAAAACACGTTGGTGAAAAAAAAACCAGTGTGATCCACAAAATTCTCTCTCTAGTCTAATAATTTTGGCGTCCAATTAAAACCCTCCATTTTGTCTCTTTTTCCAGAAATAGAATTTTGTAAGTATCGACAGATAAAGATCTTGCATCATTCGATCGATGAAATGAAGTATGGGGAAGCTAATGCTTTGTTTGGCTCCTAGGGAAGACAGGGGCAAAAAAGGAAAAGAATGAAATTAACGCTAATGATTAATTTATGCAACACAGTTTTTTAGTTTTGACTTTATTCAAATTTTTTTTTTTTGCGTTTGTTAGTTTTACGCCAAAGTTTTTAGGGAAATACGGGTGAGTAGACTTTTTGAACTTTTCTTTGGATATTTCACAAAATACTTGTATAAAAGTCATAAGTTTTTACTTTTCTGATTCCTCTCATCCTTACTCACCCGTATTACATAAAAGTTTAGCGTAAAACTAACAAATGCCAAAAAATTGAACGAGTGCAAGGAAAGTTGTTTAGTGCCAGACTTTTTTTCTTCCTCAAAGCACATAATCAAATAGAATTTTTTTCCAAGACCAATGGGTTGGCCCGGTGGTTGTGGCACTCCCTTATCAATACTTGGGTTTAAGTCTTATCGTTGCGAATTGCAGCACCCCTTTTCCTATCCCCTCCTATCGATTGAAAAAAAGAATCTTTTCCTTTATCCGTTTTCCCTTTTTTTTTTTTAAGATTTTTTTTTTCTAATTTCCAAATTAATGGAGTGGTATCAACTATATCACGAGGAAAAGGAAAAGGAAAAGGAAAAGGAAAAGTCTATCCTTACCCACTAATTAGCATGTAGTAGGTTTTTTTCTTCAATAACTGTTTATCGGATCTGTTTAATTTACACGATCCTCTACTGATGTTGGGACTTTGAAATTAACGACTCGACAAAACTTCAGTGACCACCCCAATTTTTAATAATAATAACATAAAAAATTTATTTCTGATATTGTTATAATGTTGTCATTGTTATCTATCCGACACTGCAACTAAAGCTATGGCTGATAAATCACAAACATACGTACTTCTTCCGTCACAAGTTATTGTGCCTGTGTGACGTGAAGCCGAAGAGTTAGGCTCATGTCGGACTTGGTATTTGCTAGGCCATGCATTGATATGGGTTTTTTTTTTTTTTTTTTGATCCGGCATTGATATGGGTTTGTTATTGGGATAAAAATGGAAAGCAAAGATGGAATTTTTCCTAGAATATGTAACAAACAAAAATTGTTCGGATGAAATCCCTCTCGATCTTTTTTTTTTTACTTATTTCTCACGAGTACTTTTAAAATTACATTCTGAACACATTGAGCGACTCGAATTATCGCAAATTAGTCGGAAAAGGAGCATCCTCATTTTAATATGGTAAGGGCGCCCATAATAAGAAGTTTTGTGTGTGCATATATATCCACGCGTCGGTTTACGTGAGGGCTAACTTAGGTACTTGTTCAGTTGTCCTTTCAATTTTTTGCATGCATGTGTGATAGTGATAGCCCCTTCTACAATTCCTATCCGAAAACAAAAGAAATGAAAATCAATAATTCTAAATACTCATAAAAAAGAAAAAAATCAAACAATATATCCTGAAAAGGTAAATCAACGGTAAAACAAAAGAAATGAAAATCAATAATTCTAAATATCCAAAAAATATATCCCGAAAAGGAAAATTAACGATAGAGTCTGTTGATTTACCTTTTTGGGGTAATTTTGCGGTATATTTTTTGTACACCTAGCATTGCTTGCCCTCGATCCTTCGAAACCAACAAAACTAATTACTCCCTCCGTCCCAAATTTCTCGTTCCTTTTGGGGATCCAATTTATTAAGGGATGTAAAAACTTTGTATTGTCTTTTTTGTTTTACCCCTGAGTCCCAGTCAATATTACCGAGGCCAATTTTGTGGGTCTAACTTTTTATATGAAACTCAAAATATATGTAATATGAATTTTGTTTGATAGATATCAATTAGTTTTATTATACAAAATTTTTAAAATCATGAAAACCATTATAAAATAATAGATAATGGACATGCCAATTGAGATGGAAAAGTACTTTTAAGGGTAAAATTGAAAAGTGACCCTATTTTGATGGATGTTTTTAGAAATGGGACATTCATTTTGGGACATCCAAAAATAAAAAGAGGGACAAATAATTTGGGGCAGAGGGACAAACAATCTGGGACGTACGTACATCTAATTTTATTTAGATTGTAGTAACACAACAGCCTCGTGGACTGAATTTTACAAAATGAATTACGTCAAATAAATACAAGTCTTTTGTGGCTGAATAATATAACTATCACAAGATTAATCCTCTTGTCCCGAAGTAAGTACTTTTATCCATAATCATGTTTTTTGAGGTACTAATAACATAAGATTAAAAAAATAGACTATATGACATATAATCATGTTTGTTGATACAGTAGTGCCACATAATAATTTTGTACACTCTGGAAAAACAATGAAGGATTTTTTTTTTTCTTTCTCGGCAAAAGAAAACTTTATTAATCATCGAAACAAAGTTTACAACGATTAAACGGAACCAACGAGAGATATATGGCTTTACTACGAGGAAAAACTACTGGCAAACCAGCAAAATTAGAATATCAGCCCTCGACATTCATAAGCCTCTTAGGACGATCCGGGCCTATCGAGGAGACGGAAAACCATCCAAGGGTTGGCTTGTAGGCTTGTTAAAACTACAAATGCAATTCACAATATAAACGAGTACTTATATACACAGATTAATTTCTCCCTTCTGATTACAACTTGCACATACTATGATAATATGGAAGTAATTACAAATGTAAATTAAGTTACTAATTTTTCAACTATATACTTGTATAGATCACACACACCTGTAAATGTTGAGATGATGTAGGATTAAGGTGATGAATTTATAATCTAATCCACATAATTAAGTAGCTGCATGGACCACAAATCCTCCATTGCCCAATCATTGATCTCCTTTGGCACGTCGGAAAAAGGAATTACGTGAAAGTTGTAGTCGAGCTGGTTATTGCCTGGAAAAGATGGATCTGCTGAACTTGTTTCAACTGCTTGATGAGGGATATCCGTAGCGCCAGACATTTGGCCGGTGCTTGATTGATCGTTGCAGCCGGGATATGACATCGAAGAGTAGGTTTCGACTGAACTAGGGTACTTTTGGCTTGCAATATTGGCTGAATCAAGATTATGCTCGGAAATACTTTGTCTGACACGACTAAATGTTTTCGATGGATTAATAATGTGTTTTTGGATTTTGGTCCTCCAGTAGTTCTTGATTTCGTTATCCGTTCTTCCTGGCAGATGCTTTGCAATTTTCGACCACCTTCACCATCATAAAATTAATTGTGTGAATACAAGCAACCAAAATGAAACAGAGGGTAAAATTATATTAAACCTCCCCTTAACTATGACCTATTTTCATTTAACCTCCCTAAATTTTAAAACTCAGCCCTTAAAACCCCCCTTAAACTATATGAATCCTAGATATCAAAGATGGCATCACAGAAAATCACAATTTAGTCCGTCAATCATCAACCACCATGTTCTATTTAACATAACCTTTGTAAAACCACCGCATCGAAAACTAAATCCAATCGCAAAAAAATCCATCAAATTAGGCTATTCCAACCCCAATCACCTTATATATATCCCGTCATCGCCTGCGATTCTCCATAGCTGACCTTTACAATTAGGTTTCTTTGTTTTCTCCTCAGCCTCTTCTAATTTTGAAAAATTACCCTTACACAAAGAGGAATGGTAATTCCATCATAAAATCTTTTTTGTCATGTCATGTCATGTTTTGCTCACATGGCAAGTTCTATCCAAAATCCTAGTATTTCGCTGACGAAAGGAATTTTATAGCCATGAGATGAATACTTTAAGGGGGTTACTGAGTTTTATCCATTAGGGAGGTTAAGTAAAAATCAGGCATAGATGAGGGGATTTTAATGTAATTTAACTTGAAATAAATACATGTATGCACCATTTTCAAACTTCGATCAATCCATAATAATATTGGATCTATGTTGTACGTACGGTGGAAAAGCTTGCGTACGTTTTCTTAAGACGTGGCTTTTTCTTCTCCTTGAAGAGGATCGGATCAAATCGAACCACAATAGCGAACAATACATAGGCATTACCATGATATCCGATGAAACTGATTTTTTCTTCGGGAACAAGTTTACACATCGGGACGGACTAAGAGTGAATCGCGTAAATCATCAAAGGTGTGGACCATCCAACTGACGGGAGAGGAGACGGTTCCTTTTTTTGAGGGTCCTTTCGTGTTAAAATGGTCCCAAAAACGGTAGGGTAGATATCAGCATCAATCAAAGCAAACTGGGCTTTGGCAACTACTCTTTTCAACCGATGGGGAGAGTTAACATGGGCATCGATCGAATTGGTCTTACCCCAAAGTGGAAAACTCGATCGATCGTGCTGCCCAATTCACCACGTGCCTAAATTTTATTTTTTTTCGTTTGATAACTAGAAATCTGGGACAATTTGCGCCCACCTCGATCGACTAATTATAGTAGGGCACTGAAGTTAATAACTGGATAAACTCACAAGTACTGGCCCGAATGTTTGATCGATATTCATGGAATTCGAACAACCGATCTCATGGATGACAAGCACTTATTGCTTTGTTATGCCCATTTTACCAAACCTCGTGGGTTCACAAAACATTTTGTGATCAAATTGTTTGAAATGAATTCATGAGGGGCAGCCCAACCATTTTGGGACTTTTTTTATCGGCAACAAAAGTTTTATTAATAGAACTCGACAAATAGTACATCGAGAAAAACCAATACAAAGACTTTTAAACAAAATTAGAGGTTTTAGTATATAGTAGGGGTGAGCAAATAATCTGTTAAATCATGAATCCAGTCCAAACCGAATTATTTTGTTTGGTTTTTAGGTAGTGTGGTTTGGTCTTGGTTTTAAAAAATTCAAAACCGAGTTATATGGTTTGGTTTGTGGATTTACATTAATGATTGCGGTTCCAAACCGATCTGGACCGTATATATACATTTATATATTTTTTAGTTTAATATAGATACATTAATTAATATAGGCTATGACATAGTGAATTAACTTTCAAATTTAGTACTCTACTTCACCGCTACATTCCTTTACTGTGAATAGGAATTGCCCTAAATTTCTATTAGTTCGCGAGTTTTGGTGATGGTTGATTTTGATGAGTGTTTTGCGATTTCAATAGAATTTTAAGTTTAAATATAAGTTTTGGTTTTATTTATTTATGCCATTTTGAGTACTTTAAATCGTGTTTAAAATTGGTATTTTAACTTCAAGCAAACCATGATTCAAAACCGAAACTGATCCGTATCTTAAAGGTCTGGATTGGTTTGGTTTTATAAATTTTATGGATTGGTTTGGTTCTCAAGATTCATAATCCGTAGGTATTAGTTTGGTTTTTGGTTTACTACAAAACCGAACCAATCGAGACCATGCTCACCCATAGTATATAGCTATGTATAGATTCTAATTATTGCAACGTTGCTGTTGAAACAGAATCATTGGTAGCCAATAAATGGTTTTTAATTTTTCCTTCTTTACTTGACGTTGAAATCAATCTCTCTCTCTCTCTCTCTCTCTCTCTCTCTCTCTCTCTCTCTCTCTCAAGGATATACAATGGACCAAGAAATAAGCTAATTGGCTCCTCCTTTGTCCAAAAAGTGTAAAGGGAGATTTGATAAATTATATACTTGGAGGAAAAATAAATCTAAATTCGGACGATGTTAGGGTTTTCTACAATTTTATTTTTATGTTCTGCGAGAAAGATTGTAAATTCATGTTATTTTTGGACTTACCTATTTCCCCACATGGCATGAAGTTCCATGATCAGGACTTGTTCTTCCAGTGTAATATTTCCTCTCCTCACACCCGGTCGGAGGTAATTCAGCCATCGGAGCCGACAACTTTTTCCCGTACGTTTCAGACCTAAAATGAAATTTAAAAAAACAAATAAACACAACAGGTCGTAAACCAGCAAAAAATAAAAGGAGGAAAATAATTGGAAATTACTACGAATTTAATAATTAAATGAGTAATTAATAATTACCTGCGGATCGAGCTAGTGAGTTCCATACACCTTCACCGTGATTGGCTATGTAGTTGATGAGGATCAAGTCTTCTTCTATAGTCCATGGCCCTTTTCTCACCTCTTGATCTTGAGAGCTCCATGGTTTTTTATCCATTTTGAGAGAGAG
>BPLS01000478.1:419487-432541 GCA_019656275.1 Rhododendron kiyosumense | reverse complement strand
AGAGAGAGAGAGAGAGAGAGAGAGAGAGAGAGAGAGAGAGAGAGAGAGATTTGAAGGAGGATAATGAAGTTGGCTGTGGGATGTATAGAGCTAGCTAGTCAATGACAATACTCATCAATTAAAATTATTCAATAGTTCAGGAATACCGCCACATGGTACTCGAGACTACTTTACAACCACAAGTTTCTGTAGGGTCCATACACTTAATGATAGACCTCATAGGAATTTGTAGTTGTAAAGTGGTTCAAAATACCACGTGACGGTACTCCCGAACTATTGTATAATTTCATATTTGAATTTTTTTCGCACTTAATAAACATTTTAACTTGTAGTCGGTGCGTTAGGCTTCTCGAATTATCTCAAATAAAATATTAGGAAACTAAACAAATTGGATCAAACTTTTAGGAAAAAAAAATCAATATATAAAAGCAAAATGATCAAAAATAAGTTGAAAACGTTGGCTTTTATAAAATAAAAAAAAGGTGAAATATTTTTTTTATTTTATGATTTCTTCTCGCCTAAAGACAAATTCAAAAAGTAAAAAATTTTGAAAAAGAAAAGACAATAAATAAGTTGGAGCTTAAGAGAAACTTAACACACGCATAATTGATAGATTAGTACTAGGTCACATAATCCGCTAGCTAGCTCCTACGACTTTCCACTCTCGCTCTCAACACTCTTTCTATATTTTCACTCTTAATTCTCGCTCTCGTGAATCTTAGTAGTTGAGTTTAAAAGACGCTTGTGTCTACACTGAACTTATGCGTTACGGGTTTTCTTTTTTTTTTTTTTTTTTTGGGCCAACATTTTATAAGCACAGCATGCATCCATGTACGTGCACATGCATGAGTCAATGGCCACTCGTTTTTTCTCTGCCTACTCCGCCCACAATGCACATGCAGCATAATTATCCATAGCACCGTAGGCATCGACTCACGGCCATTCCTGACGGCTGGCAATCCAGGGCCTAAGGCGAATCTCAAAAATATAGAAATCATACTATCCCGTTCCCAAATGTTTGTTCGGTTTAGAAAATGGTAACTTAAAAATAATAATACTTACATTTTTTCCAAGAAAATTTCAATTCTTTTTGTAACAATTTATTTATTGGATATCAATGAGTTCTTTTATAGTATAAGAAAATTTTGAATTTTTTTGACCGGAAAAATCAAAAATATTATGAGAGGGACGAAGAATAATATTGATATATGAGCCTTGTTATTCGCAAGGAAGATTTGCAGGGAATTACACAAGAAAAAATGCATTTTGACCCATTTTGGATCTCACAAAAATCTAGAAAAATATCCATAAATTTTTAAATATTATTTTTTGGGGCCCTGTAAAAAATCAACTCCAACGGATATCGATAAGTATTACTTTTGGATTCATATGGGTGACCTAAGCAGTTTCGCCCATACGAATCCAAAAGTAATACTTACTGATATCCGTTTGAGCTGATTTTTTACAGAATCCCATAAAATAGTATTCAAAAATTTATGAATATTTTTCTAGATTTTTATAAGACCTAAAATAGGTCCAAACACATTTTTTCTAGTATGGTTCCTTGCAAATCTTCCTTGCGATTAAATTTCTGAATATTGATCACACGGCAAGCAAACTACCGTGTTACGTACACCGACGCCTTTTTGGTCTCCTGCCGTGGTTGACTTATAAATGTAAATTCAACACTTCATTAATTAGCTGGAAAGTTTCATGATGCATACCCACGATTATGAAATAATAGGCTCCATTTTAGAACTTGATATAAGTACTTATTTTTAAAAAAATTAATTTTAAGTTAAAAAATAATAAATTTATTAAAATTTAAAAATATGCAATATGAATTTTGTTTGAAAGATTTCATCGAGATCTTTTGAATGAGACAAAAAAAAAATTTATTTTCCATTTACATTATTTTTGAGTTTGAAAATATGGAATAAATACTTATTTTTTAATAAGATATTCTATTCTGGAATGGGTTCTAAATACTAATATATTAGTGGAATGTGCCTTATTTGTCATGTAGTGATTGACGCACATTCTTCAAATGCATTGGTGACACAATACATGATACCCGAAATGTGATCACCGTTTGCTCATCATGAAATGCAAGCACAACAATGGCTAGGCGATGCTTTGTTTGGATGGGAACTTGACAATTTTTTTTTCTCCCTATTTCTCTTCATTCATTACTCATATCTCTAATCATTACTCTATTTATCTCTCCACTTATTACCCAAAAAATCAAACTCAAAAATTCTCAAAAACCCATCCAATTAATCTGAGTCCTGAGGTAATTTTTTTTTTTTGAGTCCTGAGGTAATAGTGATCAGTTAAATTTTCAATTGTCCCAAGAGTTCTTTTGTTGGCGATGCAAGTCGAATTGGCGATCGAGCATATCGTGATATGCAGCCATAGTTTCAAAATTTTTACCCTTCCTAGGGTATTCATTTTTATTCGACTTTCAGGGGTGTCTGCCTAGGTTATTGGCTTCAGAGTTTCGAAATTAATTGAGATGAGCGCAAGTTAACCCGAACATCTAGTTATAAAAAAATATGTTAAATGGTTTTTTGGTTCTTTGAATTAAGTCTATTTAAAACGGAGAAACCGAGCTTAGTTGAGTTGATTATCTTATTTCTCTCTCCAGTGGTGGCTAAGGTTCGAGCCTCACGGGGAGTAGGTTTGGGAT
Source organism: Rhododendron kiyosumense (assembly GCA_019656275.1). Taxonomy (NCBI): domain Eukaryota; kingdom Viridiplantae; phylum Streptophyta; class Magnoliopsida; order Ericales; family Ericaceae; genus Rhododendron; species Rhododendron kiyosumense. The sequence goes on along the minus strand of BPLS01000478.1, from coordinate 429,852 downwards.
TTAGAGTTATGGATAGCCTCGAAATTCCTTGTTGATTAACATACTAACCCCGTTGATGTAAATCGTATGACCAAAAAAAAAAAAAAACTATTTGAAATGGGCCCCGTTAGTGGAACATAGGCCCAAGATCTCCGTTGCAATTGGATTCAGCTACTACATAATCCTCACAGAGCCCAGCCCAACGACTCCAGCTGAAGTCAAAGAAACACCGTAATGTCAGTTAATTTTTTCAATTTTTTTTAAAAAAAACAGTCAATTCATTCATTCATACTTGAAGGCAAAGATTACATCGCAACATATAGAAATGTACCAAACTACCTAGACCCGGGACACGAGTTACTGCACACAAAGTACAGCATTCTACAGACTCAAGGACATCCTGCAAAAGCAGCCGATAGAAGTGTCAGCATAAGAATCCAGTCCGGGACTAGGTAGAGAGATACCAAACGGAATCCTAGCACAAACCATTAGACAATAGGCACAGATGTAATCACGACAGCAACAAAATACAAGCGAAAAGGAAATATTTGCTCCCAAGAACAGACCTCAAAGGCAGCCGGTCGGAACTGAACTGAGTGACCCAATCCAAAGCTGTGGAGTCCTGGGGGCTCCGAGGCAAGCCTTCGCTGTCAGTTAATTTTTTCATTACAATGAAATACTAGCTTTTAGCCATTGCTTCTAAACAATGGAAAAGAACGGTCAGAAAACGAAAAATGAAACATCTCTCATGACTAAAAAACAAGAAGCAAAAACCATCTCCATCAGTGTTTGCCATTTTTTAACCCTATGATTACTAAAATATGTTGCTTCGTTAATTTGAGTCCTGAGGTAATGATCGATCAGTTAATTTGAATCTTGATGTTTGGAAGAGACAATAATAGGAATGAGATGTCATACTCTCCATGATTCCCGGCCACGTTTGGAAGAGACGGGAATAAGAATGTGATTCCTGATGACACATCCAACCAGGAATCATATTGTCAGATTGAGAGATCTGATCCCTCCCTTACCCATGGTAATCTGAGATTCCTGGATCAATCATCAAAAAAATGAAGTGTTGACTTTGATACATTTCCAAAATAATTGTTTCCTGCACAAGATTACTTAATCAATTCAAACACCGGAATGAAATTACTCAAGATATTTAATTCCTAGGAAATTGATTCATAGTAATCATATTTCTATTCATACCCAAGAAAATCCCAGGAATTTCATTCCCAGCATTAATATTGATATTCCTACTCAAGATTCTGGTCATCCAAACATAGCCCCTAAGAGTTACAATATTCATCCAAACTATTACCAAACCGAACATTAAATTTCAATCAATTGAGGTCGGTTACATGAATTATTTTCAAACAAGATATTGATTGTAACAATCGAACAATTCCAATCATGACTGTCTTCCCAGGTCCAATCATAAACAGGAGATGATCCATTTCTGATCTTAAAATTGGGAGTTTGTGGTAAAGAGGAGGAACCCCAATTTAGGTAACTAACCCTTAACTGTTTGCACCAGTACTCCTGTCTTGTCGAATCGAATGGACACGTGAGTGGCTCAAAAACCACAATAGAAACCCTATTAGACAATCAATTTAACTAAGGTTGCTTCTCTTGAACCTAACTTAAATTAAACTTAAATCTGAAAGTTGACTTTATTTGAATTTTTTTTTATATTTGTTAGTTTTGCGTCAAATTTTTGTGATTTATTGATTTGTCTCGAAGAGAGGAATCAGAAAAGTAAAAAAAAATACTTTTACCCAAGTACATTTTTTGCTAAAAAATGATTAGTTCTCAAAATATTTAGGTAAAAGTAAAAAAAAATTTACTTTTCCGATTTCTCTCGTCGAGACAAATCAATAACCCACAAAAATTTGACGCAAAACTAACAAATGTGAAAAAAATTTAAATAAGAACAAAACTCTTAAATTTAAATTAAGTTCAAAAGAACGCAAGATGAGGATAGATTAGGTTTGAATCATTTTCATCCACAAAAGCTGGCTAGATATCTAGAAGAACAAGAAGGGGAAAAATTAAAGCACATTTAATAGATCATCATCTTTGGTTTAAGCTAAAATATCAATAAAAATCCCCTAGTTGATTCGACTAATTCCTAACTCGAATTAATGTACTCGGTTGAGTACCTCTTTTTCCTTTTTCCTTTTTTTTAGGGAAAAATTCAAAAAAACCCCTGAACTTTGAACCCAATGTCAAATAGGCACCTGAACTTAAATAAACTTCAATTGAACACCTGAACTTTCACTCCGTTATTCAATTTACCCCCTGCCGTCTCAATCTGTGACTTTCCTAACGGCAACCACTGAGTTGGATACTAACAGACATAACAAAACGTTAGATGGAGAAATTGGAGGGAAACAACAGTGATTTGACACCTTTTTAAGTCCCCGTTCGGCTAAATAAGCCTATTGGCTTATTTTTTTTGTCCTTATTCAATTTTTTTTTCATATTTGTTGGTTTTTCATCAAATTTTTGGAGATTATTGCATCGTCATAACGAGATAAATCTAAAAAGTAAAAAATTATTATCGAAATCCATTTTTTTAATAAAAACGAAAAAATTGGTTTATTGGCTTGTTTTTATCTTTATTCAAAAAAATTAGGTTTCGATCGTAATTTGTTACTTTTTAGATTCCTTTAGTCATGACGATGCAATGATCTCCAAAAAAATGATGAAAAACTTGCTATGTTTGGATTTATGTTTGATTTTTTTTTTGAAAATAGTAGGGATAATAAATGAAGAGAGATAGAGAGAGAAATGTTGGAAGTATAGAGAATCTATGAGGAATTTTTTGAAAAATTCTTTTTGAATTGTAAAGAGAACAATAAAAAAATACAAAAAAAAATTTGAATAAGAACAAAAAATAAGCCAGTAGGCTTATTTAGCTGAACGGGGCCTTAAAAAGGTGCCAGATCACTGTTGTTTTCCTCCAATTTCTCCCTCTAACATTTTCTTTTGTCTGTTAGTGTTTAGCTCAGCAGTTGCCATTAGGAAAGTTACAGATTGAGACGGAAGGAGATAAATTGAATAACGGAGTGAAAGTTCAGGTGTTCAATTGAAATTTTTTTAAGTTCAGGTGCCTATTTGACATTGAGTTCAAAGTTCACGGGTTTTTTTTGAATTTTTCCCTTTTTTTTATAATAGATCTGACTCTTTATCACGCACAGCCTTTGATCGGCGCGTGAGAGCTCCGGTGACCTCAGTTGCTAATGGGATCGGTGCTGTTAGAATCGTCTTGATGATATCTACAATCCTCTGGGCTCAAAATGATTTTAGGATTAAGTCTCCGTTGAAGCCACTGTCGCCGGAACGGGGAGAAGCCACCGTCTCCGATCTTTCTGAGGAAGCGAGCCTCTGTACTAACTTAGTCGGGCAAAGGGCTGGAGCGAGGGGGGCAACTGGCGAGTTCGTGGCGAGGCTGCTGGGAACTCGATTTTGATGGTTTCACTCGGAAATTTGTCTCGCCAGAGGAAATGGCTACAATACTGGAGATGCTCCAAAGTTTCTAATTAATGAGAACCACTTCTAGTGAAATTGGCGTCCATCTCCCTCCCCCATTGGTAACCAAGTTTCAAGTCCCACAAGGAGCGGGGCTTTGACGGCCAGTGCTATGGATAGCCTCTGGACTCCCCTATACTAACTCTAACACCTCCACTGACCTCCGCTAATATATACAATATTGGCAAAGGAAAAAATAAACTTCTAATTAATGAGCCAAAACGAGAAGAAAGGAAAAGCAATCTGGCAAAAAGTTAATCTTTACTCTTTGGTTCTGATTAAGAGAAGAAAAAGGGTGAAACCGAAACTTTAACCACGACTCCAGAAAGAGAGAGTGAAACAAAAACTTTAACCAAGACTCAAGACTCCAGAAAGAGAGAGTGAAACAAAAACTATAACCAAGACTCCACTCCACTCCCCACACACACACACACACACACAGTATCAGCAAACGATGTGACCTGTAATCCGGCAGACCCGAGATCCTGTAGTGCAGACGTCTGCATCATGGTATTGTAAGATGAGATATGCAGCCCACGATTCATCCATGGCAGAAAATACAAGTTTAGGCAAGGGCAAAAGAAACAAAAACGAAAATGCCAGAGTTTTAAGTTCACTTTTCTGGAATTTTTTTTAGTTTAACTTCACTTTTCTTCCTTCACCAAAAAAATCCAAACATCATGCAAAAAACCAATCCTGATACGTTAATTTAAAGGACAAAAGAATGGATGCTCATTCCAGAAGGAGAAGGCAAAACCAAAAGTCAATAACACATAAGAAAACCATTAAAGCTAACACTCTGACCAAAAGTAGCAGAGATACAACCAAACAATATTGTTTACGAAAGCATATAAGAAGTCGATCAGCTTATATAAAAACAACCTCACTCAACTAGATACGAGAAGTACGATTAAAAACCCTAGATATTTGGGACAGATTTGATGAAGGTAGTGATGACGATAGAACTCGGTTCTTTTGATTTTTTCCTAAACCTTGCATCAGCAAAAATCCTGGGCAGCCAGAATTTGAGAGCCTTAAGCAGTTAAGCCTGCAAGAGTATGGAATTCATAGTTAGAAAATTGAAATGAGGTCAACACATTTGATCCATCGAATGCTCAAAATTTGCAACTTCAGTATAATTGTTGAACAGAGGCGTACAAACAGAAAAACTGGACGATGTGTATATGTATGTATGTATGTAATGATTGCTGAAAATGTGATTTTCCATTGTAAAAGCAAACAATAAAAAAAATGCCTCTATATTTCGAAGTAACAATGTCGCAAACTCATTCTCGATTGATGCATAAACTTGTACATAAGACTAGAATTTCCACTAGTACTATAGACACCACTCTTCTAGTACTTGATAACTTTGTTTTTGTAGAAAATTTACTTCTCAAATCTTATTAACAATATACGGAATGAAGAGAAAAATGAACTTGCCTTGCTGGCAATGTTGTTAGAGAGCCAATCAAGCCCTTCATAAAGCCCCTCTCCAGAGGTCGCACATGTGCTCTGGATGTACCTGAAATAAAACGACGTGATTTAGTTGACGAAATCATTTTTGATTGGGGATTTTTTATAGGGTTCCAATTTTGTCAGTTTCAAGAAACAAGCTATTGCAAAAATAATTATGCGTCAAAGAGTTGAGACTAAAACATACATCATGACAGTGCTGGAAACAAACAGAAATACTTACCAGTGGCGTTGTCGGAGCGAATGAAGTCCGAGCTTGTCAGTTATTTCAGCAGCATTCATTGCATTAGGAAGATCTTGTTTGTTAGCAAACACAAGCAAAACAGCATCTCTCAACTCATCCTGCATCCACCATAAAACAAGATAACTCAAACTAGTATATAAGGAAACTGAGTTACTGATCTCTTCTCCAGTAACATCAACAAGAAACAGATGAAGGTAAAAAGCTACATGTAATTTAACTTATAGAGAGCTGTATAGCTAAAAAATTTAGTAGGACAAGGAACAAGGACCTACAACACAGCATTAAAGAGTACGCCTTGATCCTAATCAGAATGTGGCACAGACATGATTCATGCACTCATAACTTCTGACAAACGGGCAAGATAAACGAGGTATACTACTAATGGACGGGGAAATAGAGGTAATGAACATCGAAAGTAGAACAGATGAACAAGACGGTAAGTCGGTAACTTATCTTCTCCACTTCTATTTTACTGTCTGAGTATAAAACAGTAAAACACAATCATACGCACTTGATTTCAAATTGGCCATCTTAATATGAAGTTGCACATAATTTTTTTTCAGACAAATAAATGAACGCATTTTCAAATGTATGCAGTTCATAAAAGGCCATTCACGCAAAGTATCATGTTTTACTTCCAGACAACAATTAGAAGAACAACCTTTTTCTGATAGCTAGTATAATACAACACAATAATGATACCTCATTCAACATCCTATGCAACTCATCCCTTGCCTCAACAACTCGATCCCTGTCATTGCTATCCACCACAAATATTAGGCCCTGTGTATTCTGGAAATAGTGCCTCCACAATGGACGGATCTGTGTAACATAGACACCACATTGGTTAACCATTATAAGAGCACAGTAACAAAAAGAAGAAAATTTATCATAAAAGTATAAGAACAACAATAAAGTTCAAAACCGAGTGTTATGACCTCAACAATAATGCACAACTAGGCCCATTACTCTATCAAGGGACCACTTTGAACAGTCAAAGACAAACCTTCAAGTACTATTCAGTTAAATTGAAATTTGAAAGCAATTTACAGTCTCCCTCTATATACCAGCCCTGAAAACATTACACTTCGTTCCACACTTGTTGAGGATGGTGCATTACATTAGTGCCAACCAATGAATTCCAAAGTTTAACATCCAGTGATTGCTGGTCTACTGGTATTGGATGACATTTACAAGTCCCCGCTTAAACATGCCAAGGCTAAAAACTTGGTCTCTGGGATTTATTGGGAGAAACCATATGTCACATTCGCAATCATGTAAAAGACCCAAGTAAATTTGCTTCAGCTAGACATGTTGCAAACCAAAGGGAATGCTGATCTTGGGTTGTACCCAGTCCGAAACCAAGTGGATTTCTTTTTTGTCCCATACTCCCCCACTACTATCCATATCATGATATATCATATTTGTATCCTTATTTTTCCATCTAGGTTTTTAGCCAATGAAACGTTCTCAAAGAATTCCCACGATAAACAGTAAGGAACAGAAGAAAATCATCATACCTTGTCCTGACCACCAACATCCCAAACTGTGAAACTAATGTTCTTGTACTCCACTGTCTCCACGTTAAATCCTGTAAGAGAGAAGACCCTATTTAAGTTACAAGGAAATAATCAAAAGATAAGGCACCTTGTTAACCAAGATGTCACTACCAAAACACACTGTAATGAGCAAGTTTTACCAACATCGTCCATTGAATCAGTTGGAATTACATGAGTGGGTAACCACTAAAAACTTTAAATATTCTGTTGAAACTTAGACAATTTCGACAGCTTCATCACTCATCAGTCAGATTTTTTTTTATTGTAAATTACTTTTTGCGCTTAAATATCAAGAATTGTCAAAGTATTTTCAAGGAACCATGTTATGATACTCACAAATTTCTTTAGTTTCCTATTTCATCCTTCTTCACATCAAAAAAATAACTCATTAAATGAGCAGCTTAACTTGAACTGTTATTGGTGCTACAAAAACAATGCACAGAAAACAAAGAAAAATATTTTTATCGAGAGGATATTTTTGTCGCTCAAGTTATATCATAAGAAACTTGATTTAATACACCAGCTAGTATGAAATGGTGGCAGTTATAAGTTCAACAGTTTATCTTTATAATCTAAGGACATCAGAACAATGATGGACCGAAAACTAATGGAAAACTACAACAATACTACAGTAATTGCCGCAAACCATGTTAAAGAAACTGCAATCCATTTATTTTAAGCCACAGGACTCACCGATGGTAGGGATTGTAGTGACGATTTCACCAAGCTTGAGTTTGTACAGTATGGTAGTCTTACCAGCAGCATCGAGACCTACCATAAGAATCCTCATCTCTTTCTTGGCGAAAAGCCTGCTGAACAACTTCGTGAAGGTAAGCCCCATCTCTGTCTCTCTCCAGCTATCTGCTTATAACAATGCTATTGGCACTCACACCTTAAACAGAAATAAACAAGAAGAATAAATTAGCTACTACTGAATATGTAATGATTCAGCCATAAGCACCCTAATTAAAGCAAATACTTTAACAGATAAGAACAGCCACCATTATCATCGTACGGGATCATCAATCAATAGGCATGATGATGCCATCACAAATCATGTCAAGAAAATGTGCACTTTTTCTGCTGCAAAAAAAGGAAACAAATGCTAGATTTTGCTGTGTCAGCGACTCAGAGCATCAATCTGTGTGGATCAATGCGTGCATGATATCTTTTTTTTTTTTTTTTTTTGAAAAGAAAAAAAAAATTTACATGAACGGTAGTTATGGGGCATTGGAGCTAATTGACCTCAACGGTAGTTCTAATTAAATTCAATTTCCAACGCAATTCATTTGAAATGATGCAGGCAGTGGCACTGCATACTGATAGCTTCAATTTAAATGCACATCAAAATTAAATAAGCAAATCACCAAAATGTAATAATACAGCCATAAGCACCATAATTACATCTAATGCTTTATCAGATCTGAATAACCCGCTAGCTCCATCATTTTGTGATGGATCATGGATCAATTAGCATGATGATTACAAAAGAATACAAATCATGTCAATAAACAGCTGAAATTTACACGCAGTTCCACTTATGGAGCTAATTAACCTGAACATAGTTCAGATAGCATTTGAAAACAATCAATTGACAACGCTATTCAGTTGAAATTGAATAATACAACACCACTATTCAATCTACGTACGGTTCTCGAAAAATGATAGGCGGATCAAATGAGAACCAGATCGAACCACAAAACGATTTAAAGCAGCTAAGATTCGCTTAATTGACAACTCAATCCGTTTTAAAATGAAATCAACAAATCTACAAAAGCATTGAAAACAATCGATTGACGACGCAATTCATCTGAAAATGAATTCGATGTCAATATTCAAAGCACGAACGATTCTCGAGAAAACGATTGGCAGATCAAACGAGAAACCAGATCAAACCGGAAAATGATCAAAAGCATCAAAGATTCGCATAATTGACAAACAATGAACTCAACAAAACTATTCAAATCTACGTACCAAACCGCGATAAGCAGATCTAACGAGAACCAGATCGAAGCATAAACGGATTTTTTTTTAAAAAAAAACAAACAGCGAAGATTGGCTAAATACAAACTGTTACGGCGAATATATGCGTAAATATCTAACGCGTGAATCGAATTGAATTCGTATGACGTAGATCCTACTTACGGAGATCAACAGATGCGCCGAGTGGATTCACGTGTTAATCAAACAGGGAGAGAGAAACGTGTGAATTGAATAGACTTGGGAGAGAGAAACGAGAGAGAGATGCGAAAAAGTTACCTCTCGAACGATTCGCTGGAGGATCGGAGAGGGCTAGAGAGAGAGAGAGAGAGAGACTCGGGCTTCAGGACGACGAGAATGAATCCTCTCCGTAGTTAAATGGAGCGACGATAATTAACGCGGTTAAAAACCGTCGATTTTGAAAAATAAATTCGAATCGTGCGGCTGCAAGTGGCTGATTAGTCTGATGAGCCCCCAAATTAGAACTGCACTTGCACCTATACACAGCAGCGGTACTACGCCCATAGTAAAGTATCACTGCTCTTTCAATCTCACCGTCCGTTTCGACAATTAATAGAGATTTGGACCTCTAAAACACTTTAAACTGTAAGATTGAATGCGGTGGGAGAACAATATAATAGGGGCGGGCGTAGACTCTTCGTATACACAAGGACCATGATCTCATTATTGTAGGTTTGTTTCGGACCCACAATTATACACAATGACCAAGATGTCATTATTGTGGGTTTGTTTCGGACCTACGCTAACGATTGAAACTGTTAGATATTTTAAATCGCGCCAAAAATATGGCCATGTGAGAGATTAGTTTGATTCAACGTCAATCGCTATGCTAACAGATCACATTTGCAGAGGACAGATTGAACAGAGAAAATTTGGATGGTTCATTTGTTTTCAACAAAATGTAAAAAAAAAAAAATTATCTGTAATACCTACCATATGAATAGTTTCGAGGTAAGTTTAGTGTTTGATCAAGCTATGTCTCTTGAGGGGCCATACTTATCAGTAAGGGAAAATCACGGCCGACATATTTTAATAATTAATACTTGTTAAGAATATGCTGAGAACATTTGTTAATACTGAAAATATTTTTGACGGGTATTAATTATCAAAATACGTTATTAGCCATCATTTTTTCCAACAAATGCCAATTGAATGGTTTCGAATTTCGATTATTGTTGTGGGCCCGAGATAGGCATACAATATCTCAAAACTTTTTACAGTGAAATAGAGGTAGAACTTGGTCCTATGCACTCGGGCTGGACTTTGTAATCCAGATTTTTAGATCTCACTTGGGCCTTGGTGGGCTCACGAGAATTGGGTTTTCATATACGACGGATGTATGTTCACGCTTCATATAAGAGAAAATGACGGCTAATGACGTGTTTTGATAATTAATACCCGTTAAGGATATTTTGTTCATTAACAAATGTTCTTAGCATGTCCTTAAAAAGTATTAATTATCAAAATACGTCCTGAGCCGTCATTAATACACTAAATAACATGCAAAAGTTGCAACACTCCCTCAGAAGAATTACACACTAAATCTCACAAATAAACGATCAAATGGAC
>BPLS01000478.1:348117-419477 GCA_019656275.1 Rhododendron kiyosumense | reverse complement strand
ATGAGCTGAACAATTGCTCCTCGTTTCATTAAAATGTACTATCAAACTTGTTAATCTGTTTTTTTTTTTAATTTAAAAAAAAGCCTCTTTTTCCCGTTAAAAATGGATCACCACAAAAATGGTTTTTTTAGAGTGAAAATTTATGGCGCGCCACGTTGCCGACATCCTCAGCCTCCGAAAACACGAGTGGCCCGGAACACAACCAGCCCGCGCTCGACTCTGCCGTATACGCTGGGCGATGGCTTGTTCGACTTGGCTCCACCCCATCCCCTTCTTCATCTCTCGCCGGACGCCTGCCCTTCACTCCAACCTCCGCCGCTTCCACCGCCTCATCTTCGCCCCGCCCCGGCTGCAAACTCCGCCAATGGAGGTCCGCGCTCAGGCCAGGCGATTATTCGCCTTTGAAAAAGAAGACGAAGTAGCTTCACGTAAGCGTATTCCAGCTACTCAATCTGATTCTTTAACTGCTTTTTCCCACTTCCCAATTGTCTCGTGTACTGATTAAGAGCATCTCCGGATTGAGTGTTTTGATAAATAAAAAGTGTTACTTCAATTCTTAACCAAGTACTAAAAATTTTTAAGATTATTTTGCATCACAATTTACAATTATGCAATTAACGAGGTTTACTCAAATTTGTGCTTAGATTTGAGGTTTTTTCCAAGAGTGCTTACATCAAACGAAACTTCTTACCAAAATCAGTTGTGGGAGGTCTGTAGGGATTAGTTGGGTGCGTGCATGCTTGTCTGGAACACCATGCATTACCAACAAAAAAATTGGAACTTTTTACACAAATCTTTACTGAAATTTGAGTAGGGGCTGGAGATGCTCTAACAGTGGATACCACTTAAAATCTGAACCTAGTAGACAAATTTCTTCATGATTGGTAGTGGCTTTTATGATTTCACTTTCTTGAGATAATTGTGCGTGTTGGGTAGTCAAATGTCTAGTTTGGTTTCAGGAAAGAAATTGAGATAAGCAAAGGAAATTAACATTCGGGCTTAAAGGACATCCAACTGCACTTAATATGTCGGGAAACTCATACTCCGACTCACTAGAAGAAACTTGAAGGAAGTTGCTTTTGCTGGCAAGAAAAAGCGTGGTGAATATTTTTTGTTTGTTTTGTTAGCTCATTGGCAATCCAAAGTAGGTTAGTGATGGACCTTTGTTTCTCCCGTGTCGTTTTTTGCTAGAGCACACGGGTCTTAGGTGATGCTTGGGACGATAGTCATGCTTGTTTTATCATAGGCATTCAGTTGCTTGCCACTATGCACTCTGTGTGGCTGGGATCGGCCAACGACTCAAGCTTGTCTTGAGGGAGCACAGGTAGATTCCCGTCAGTGGTAACTGGTAACCCACGTTGCTCGGCCTATGTAGGTCTGTTTTGGCCTGTTTTCAAATGAGTAGGGATCATTTGGCTTGTCTTGAGGGAGCACATGTGGATCACTGTTTGTGGTAACATGTTGCCGGGCCTATCTAGGCTCGTTTTGTCCTGCTTCTCAATGGGTAGTGGTCATTTGGCCACGCTCAGGAGGGTTTTCATAGTCGGTCCCTCCAACCCTTTTTATTTCTCTGCAAAATAAGAAAAGGTGTTGATTATTGCTTGGGATTGGAAAGGGCAGAGCTCTTATTCATGGTTGTTCCCTCCTACCCTTTTATTGTTCTGACCATTTTGGTTGCTTGTTTATGTCTTTTTGGTTGTAGCTGCTGATCTGAGCTTCCAGGAACCTCTCAAAATTGTGGAATATCCAGACCCTTTATTGAGATCCAAGAATAAGCGAATCGTCACGTTTGATGATAATTTGAAGAAGTTAGTCAAGGAAATGTTCGATGTAATGTACAAGTAAGATCTCCTTCTCACGTATTAGCATGACAACTTTCTCACTAGATCACCCTTTCCGTCTCTACCATGCTTATCCGAAGAGCAGTGGCGGAGTCAGGATTTTCGATAAGTGGGGTCGAAAATTTGAACTATGTATGATTCACTTTTTCTAGTTGCTAATTAAAAGAAGTTAATCAAAAAGTAGATATATTAATAACAAAATGTAGCTTCGATTCACAATTGACCTCGATGACTTTTCATTCTTTGAAAACGATGGATGATAGCCTCGTTTGTAATGGTTTCAAAAATATATTTCTTTATATAGACAACCAAACTATCAAGATGACAAACACCTCTAGACGATGAAGAATCTCTAGAAAGGCAGATGCAAAGGAAACCTACTAGTTTTTTCTGAAGAACAAATGAAACCGACGTTTGGGGATTTTGTGGTTGGTGATACTATTTTGACCCCTCATTACTCTAAGTACAAAACCCTTATGTGGGTTGGGCAAAAATAAAATTTAAAGTGGGGTCAAAAAAGTAAATGTGGTGAAAATTATACCTATCTCTAAGAAAATTTGGAAGGCAGTGGGCTCAGCTGCCTCCCCTTGTCTCTCACTGCCTCCGCCCCTGCCGAAGAGCATTTGTGTTGGAGTCTTTTGTAACCTCAAGATGTTTGAAGTTTGAATCTTGACAAGGACTTATCTTATACTTTTCTTGTTATTTTCAAATCAGAGAGAAACAATCTAATTGTTGACAGTGGGATTTAAACCCAGACTTGTCACTCCATTAAATTCTGTCCTCTAATTTTGTTCCACCGTGGGGGGGGGGCCATACATTGTTAGAAACTCCGTACTTGTGTAGGATACGGTTATCATTGTTCTCCAAACATCTACCATAACCTGTTCTGCCCTTCACTTTGTCCTCGCTATTCTCTTGTTGTTTAACAATATGGAGATGAATCGGAAAGAAACCGAATCAGCAGGTTCTTATCTTCCACATGTCTACTTTGTAGAGTTTCTGACCTCTGTAACTCTCTGAAAACCGTGATTATGTTCAGCACTACACACATGCTGTCAGTGACTCTGTAGAAGCTTGTTTATGCTGCTTCTCTGCTGTTATTTTCTTATTGTCCCGAACATTCAAAGTTAGACCAGTTGATGATTATAACTTTTGCTAGATGTAAAATAAGTGCCTTAAAAACAGCCATTTTTGTTCTTACTTGGTCCATATAGACATCTGTATTTGCATGAGTGCGAACAATTCTTCTTGACTTCTTCATTATACAGAACTGATGGTATTGGCCTCTCAGCACCCCAAGTTGGAATTAATGTTCAACTTATGGTGTTCAATCCAGTTGGAGAGCGCGGTGAAGGCGAGGAGATTGTTCTTGTAAATCCTAGGGTCGGCAAATATTCAAAAAAGAGGGTGGTCTTTAACGAAGGGTGCTTATCCTTTCCGGGGATCTATGCAGATGTGGAGGTATGTTTGTGTCCTTTCGGGTTTGTAATTTTTTTGCAGAATTGGCCAGTGGTGTTACCTTGAGGGTTTTAACTTCTTTTGTGCAACCACACGAGTCTGTACCTGTTTTGTTGCCCACTTTGGGTGCAATGAGTCTTCCTGGACTGGTTGTATACATGAATACGTGATAAACTACAGGAAGAAGTCAAATCCTAAAAACTGTCTTTGTCATACAACTATATGAGTGCAATAAACATTAGTCCAGGGGTATGTCTAAGGTCTTGGATGCTCAAGCTCTACCTGACAATGCTTTAGTTTCCGTAGTTCTATAGGACAACACTATGTAGCATGGACACAGGACATGACAATTTTACTCAAACACAGCAATTTTTTAAATAATTTCTCTTGTTATTCAACATACATTTTAACCCTAAATATTTGGTTTAGGGCTTCTGTCAAATGGTTTATCCACTGATGGTGCATGACTACATGCCTAATACACAAATGTTTTTTTTTTTCCCTCTCATTTGGTCCAATATTTTGAAGTTACCAGTAACCCCAGAAAAAGTTTTTAAATTTTGCAAAAGATAGCCCCATGTCGAATGTGTGTCCTCCCTGTGGGCCGTGTGAAGTGCGTTCCACCATATAAATATTGAAGTTCACTAGATACACTGTTTGGTTTGTCCCATGCGTACTTTGGTGTGTCTTGGCATGTCCGACATGGATACAGCAACCAAAGAGTGTTGGTGCTTCATAGGGAAAATGTTATTGTTCGGGTCGAGGAATTTTCCTGGGATTTAATACAGATATTTTTTCACCATTCCACAATCTAATTACGGCTTGCTCAAACTCTTTCAACCTAGCTCCATAATATTCTGCAATTCAATTTGCAGTAAATTTAGATGATAGATTGACAAATTGCCTTAGTACCTAAAATCTGGTCGGCTTTCTTTTTATCCCCATTCACAAGTGGAGGTGTAGATGGCAAATACCAGTTTGTTGCTTGGTGACTTAATCAACTCTTGCTACATTCTGCATGGAAGTTAAGCTGTCTCCACGTTTTATTAGTCATATCTAAATACCTGGAATTTACAGTTACTGGTGCAACGTGTCCGTTTCTATCTTTGTTGAGCTCAGAATCTGTAGTATATCAGAAGTATTATTATCTTATCTGATATTCGAACTCAATCATTTAGTTAGATAATATCTCAAGTTGCCTGCTGCATTTTTATTTTCAGAGACCAGAATCTGTAAAGATTGATGCAAAGGATGTTACTGGTACCAGATTTGTTTATAGCTTTTCGGAGCTTCCTGCACGTGTGTTTCAGCATGAATTTGATCATTTGCAGGTTCATTCATCAATTTCTACTGTTCAGATTACTAGTGCAATTGTAGGAAATTTCAATTCCAGAAATTATTTGGTGACATGTGTGGCCAACTTGTTCGTATTCGGTCATTTCATTTTCAGAAATTACATAAGAACGTTATAATTTTCACTGAAGCAGATGAGATCTGCATGAAAGCCATGAAACATGGGAATGAAACCAACTAAATTGTGTTTAAGTCCTCTGTGTCTGAGAATTCATGCCAATAGATGACCACTTGTGTTTCTTGGTTTATTATTTTTCATTTGCCTGTAATTTGTTCGTGCCCGAGTAATTCCCATCTGTATATACAGTGACCATAGTTTTTGTTCACTGCATCGGTCTACATTGCCAATATTGTATTGCTTGATATAGTGCCGAGTCTGCCGACTGCCGACTAAGCGCAAGTTCCACAAAGTTGTTGACCAAGGGAAACTCCAACCACATCTCTATTTTACAGACTCAGTGGAATCGTTTTTATCAAAAAGTTAATGTAGAGAACACTACTATTCATGAACACTCTCAATTTCCTATTCGTATCTTTACTTGTCAAACAAACACTCATTCTTTTGTTTCCAAAATTTAATCCTCCATGATCATAATTTTCGTGTTGTCAAATGTATAGTAAAAATATCTCACATTGGCCTTGTTTTGAATGCATTGGTACGACTTTGTAGGGAGTTCTCTTCTTTGATAGGATGACGGAAGATGTTCTTGACGGTATCCATTCAGAACTAGAGGTTAGTAGAGTTTGCCAACATTTTGGAACAATTCTTATCTCATGCTTGTAGAATACGGTGGAATTCATTCTTGTCGGCTGTTTGCAAGGACCTAGCAATTTTATCCGATTGCTTAGACCATAATGGTTATTTATTGACAGGCATTGGAGAAGAAGTATGAAGACAAGACTGGAAAACCAAGCCCGGAAAAGATAGTTACGAGACAGGGAAGGAAAGCAGCGGCTGCCGGTTCTAGAAAATCACGAACTCATGAAAAAAAGGCTTCCGGGGTTGCAGGTCTCATACACAAAGAGTAGTCACCGTCACACTATGCCTTGTTTGATCGCGCCTGGTTCGTCTTAACTCTTTCGTTTCTTTTACTTGCACTTCAGTGCCTGACCCGTAGTTAGCCTGATTCTGATCTTATTACCTGCAGGAATTTACTGAAACAGAAACACAGATTGAAGACAAGTTTCTTGACAAAATTGAGGGAGCAATGTATTTATAGCTAACAATACTTTTAAGCATTGTAAGACATTGTTTGGAGTTCCCTTCAAATCCTCATTGGGTCACAGTCATTTTCCGAATCCGTATCGAAACACGGCCTTGGAAATCTGGAGGAGGTGGTGCAGCCCTAGCGCTGTGTGTTTTTGTTGTGTTAATACAAACCTCAGCAGGCTGTTACGGGAAATATATCGATCAATTCCGATTCTTTTTTTCAATTCCAGAATCACCAGGACAGCCAGGGGGGCGTTCTTGTAATTTAGGCTCTCTTTTACTTTTAGTACCTTCTCATTTTTCCTGTATAATACCAGCAGGAGTATCAATTTGATTAATATGGTCGGGCGACGGTGATGAAATTATTCTCGCGTGCTATGCCCTATTATTATTCATTTCGCAAATTCATGTAGGGTCCACACGCGACAATAACAAAATAAGGTGAGATTAAAGTGATGCTTCAAGAGTATTGAATAACTTCTTCAATGGTGTTGTACTATTATTGGAAACAGACAAGAGTGAGCTGGCATCCACCAAGCTCACTCTCCTTCATGGGGATTTGTCCTCACCCTGGAAGAATCAAAATTGTCGGCAGAAAAAGGGGAGGCAGTGTTTGGAACTTGGGGAAAGAAATGATAAAAAACGAGTATTTGTTTTACCATTATTACACTTGTTTGGTTTTATAATTGGAAAAACAAATATTTAATAACAAAAACGTAAATATTTTCTTTCAGGCGTCCTTTTATTAGGAAATTTATTTCTATGTTCTTCCTATTTTTCTTTTGAACAAAACAACAAAATTTATTTACGACTCTAGTTTATTTTTCTTTGACACTCCAAATAAAATAAAATTAAAAACTCTTCTATAATATGCAACTTGTTTATTCTCACTTCATTCGTTTCCCTTTCGCTCATTCACTTCTCTTCTTAGAGTCCGTTCTGCTTAACTTTTAACACTTTTATCATTATTTAAAAAAAACATATTTGTTAGTTTTATGCCAATTTTTTGTGGATTTATTGTTTTATCTTGACAAAACAAATCAAAAAAGTAAAACTTTTTTACTTTTACCCAAATATTTTGAAAAATAACCACTTTTTAGAAAGAGAGAAGTAAAAAATAAATAAATATTTTGTGCTAAAAAGTGGTTATTTCGCTAAATATTTGGGTACAAGTAAAATATTTTTACTTTTCCGATTTGTCTTAACGTATTGACGAGACGAATCAAAATAGTGAGGCACAAAACTAACTAACGCGAATAAAATTTAAATAAGGATGAAACAAGAAAAAGTTCTAAATTAGTGGAACACTACCTCAATGTATTGAGGTCTAATTTAAACTCAACCATAGGCTTTCTAGAGACAAGGAGCACTACAATCATGCAATACTAGGGGTTTGGAGTGTAGTGTGCGACTCGAGCCGTCTTAGTTATCAATGGTCTAAATCTCGTATCGGGAATAAAATTTAGACGATTAATTAATGAGACGGAAAACTCAAATCCCACGCCACATCCGTGAGACCCCAAAGCCCCAAAATTTGAGAAAACAAGCATTTTTTGTTTTCGTTTTGAGAAATGCTAAGTGTAAAGAAAATAGATAAAGAAAAGACCCTTAAAGTGTATATGAACGGCTCAGATGCACTGCATAATGAATTTGAACCGTTTATGTACACTTTAAAGGTCTTTTCTTTGTCTATTTTATTTGTCCCTAGCACTCCTCATTTGTTTTTTAAGAGGGAAAGCAAGCATTAAACATCAAGATTAATCTCCTTTGACTATGCAATGTCTTGGCATTTATTGCATTTATTGAAACTGGAATTTGTCAGATGATGAAACGTCAGATGATTACTGTGGGGTGAGGTGAACAGAGATGATTTTCCCCCCGTAAATTTTTAAAATCTTCGAGCTTAATGTATAAATTTATTTTTTTGCAATTGGGAAATGGATTTCTCGTATTTTCTTTATCTAATTTCAATGTCTCTTCCTTAAGCTCGCCTCAATCATATACATTTTTTGATTACGTTGTTAAAAAACCTTACTAGGCTCTATTCTGTTAAGGTTATTGTTTTTTTAGTATTTATTTTTCGTTTTACAAGACAGGTTATTGTTTCACAATACATCACATATAATTCAAATAAATAAGTCCTTACTTATTTTGAAATGGAGCGTAGTAAGTCAAAATACTTTGACAGATCAAAACTTTGAACATTTAGTACTTTTCTGGGAAAGAAGACAAAAGCAAAAAATGAAGAATGTGCTAAAAAAGGAAAGAAATAGTGGAATTCATTTACTAATTGTGTATCCAAACACAACCTAAGTAAATTTAAGATAGTACTTAATTGCCATCCTTATCAACTATGTCAAATAAACTACGTATTTCTTTTTTTAAGAAAATAAAGTTTTTTTACAAGTGAAGTGCAAATATCATTCAATACTTAACTTTTTTATCCAAACACAGCCTAAGAAATTAAAGAGACTTTATTGTCACATCTTTACCCCACTATTAAAGTCTGTACATTTTTTTTGGCATAAAAAAAAAAAATCATATATATGAATAGAAAAGAGGACAAAAAAGGTTTCTACTCACTCTTTCATTTTCAGAACTAATTGTTGCATCCAAACACAGCCTAAGTAAAGTACATTAAAGGGACTCCATCTTTATCAACTATGTCAGGAAAGACCAAGTCCAGACCTTACTCTAGAGAGTATGCAAGTTGGCCTACTTGCCCTTTTATACTATTAAATGTGTGTGGTTATAGCATTTTTTCCTTCCCAATATACCCTTGTAAAGGTTGCACCCACCCCCAAAAGTAAAGACCATGGACTTGATGCAAGTGGACCCACCATTACACCACCATTTCACTCAAATCAAATGGTGGGAAATTCCCATTTACTAAATGTTTGTTGGATAGTATTTCTCTTACATTTATTTATTTACTTATTTTATTAAGAAAATTCAATAAAATAAGAATAGGTAAAATAAACAAGCTATCATCACACAAAAGACAATTAAAACGTAAATACTCCATCCATTCCACTTTAAATCTCCCTTACGGGAATTCGCACAATTTCAAATCCCAAAAAATATATTTTCACATATTAACTATTTTATTTTCTTAAAGTGGGACGGAGGAAATATAAAACAACCCTATAGGAACTATATAAGGTTTATTTATTTTTATTTAAAATAAATAAGTCCCTTGTGACATTACCTTTTCCTTATACAAAGCAATAGAATTTTTTTATTTTTTGATTAAAATATCCAAAGTACAAAATGCATTGGGAATATCCGACGTGGCGCGAGTAGAATTGTTTTTTACACCGTGGCGTGTACTTTCTGTTTTACTGTATTGTACTGTTGTTCACGGATTCTCTTGCGACGACCCCCCCCCTCTCTCTCTCTCAAAGAATCTCCTCGGTGCCCTTTCTCTCTCTTCTACTGTCACCGTGTCACGAGCTCCTCACTTTATACCTGCTAGAAATCTCTCTCTCTCTCTCTGTGTCTCTCTCTCTTCTCTCTGTGGATGCTTTCGTAGGAGCGGAGTACATTCTCGGTTAAACCGAGGATTATTTCAACAACAAATTCATTCTCCTCGGTGATGTATGTTCCATTTGATTTCCTCGAATTTGTTCGCTTTATGTCATTTTATTCGATTCGTATACTTTTTGAAGTGTTTTGTATGGAAGAATCGAGTTGTTAGGGTTTTGGTTCGATTTTTTTTTCCTGCGTGTAATTTCGATGTTTGTGAAGCGTTTAATTGTTGTAGTTAGGGTTTCTGCAGTTCAAGAGAGGCTGAATTCTGTTTAGGAATGTATATTTTTAATTTCTTCTGGCATTTCTAAATTCGGTCAGGACTGAGGGAAAAATGTAAATTTTCTCTGTCACTTCTATATGCATTTTGGGACTGAGGGAAAAACCTTTTCATTGTGTATCTGCATCGCGGTTCATGGATGTGTGGCGATGTTCACATGCAGACCGAGGAGTGAAGAGAACTTTGACGGGGGGTCGTAATTTGGATTATAATAGTTCTGAATGGGTGACACTCTTTCAGTCGTCGTTTATGTGCTTATAAAACCACACAAAACTGAGCCTTAAGTTCCAAATAATTGGGGTCGGCTACATGAACACGTAGTATCCATTGACTTGTGTCAAGATGGCACCGTGTTCTGTGATATTCAAGAAACCTAGGCCTCTAAAGACAACATCGGTTTACTCCTCCCCCTCAGTGTTACTAATTAAAAGCTATTGGGGTTTGCACTCTATTTGTTCACAGCATAACTCATTGACAATATGTTTGGTGAGATCCTGTTGCCTTTCTAGACAGTCAACAAGTTGAGCGGGAAATATAGTCAACCTTGCTCTTAGTTTGTTTGATTGAAGGTATGCTTACAATCTTCGATTGTTGACTTCCTATTGGACAATGTAACTCTAGTCTGGCCTTCCAGCTATGATGGAACCAGTCTTAAAATGGTTCAACTTCATTGCTACTCGATCGGAAATGTGTATGTATTGCTTTGGTGATTAAGGTACTTGGTGTTTGTCATGCCTGCTTGTGCGCACCATCTTCTTTGGGATATGAATTGCCTTTTTAAACTTTTTGTCATAAATATTTTACAATTGAGTTTGCTCATCTTTTGCCCATTTTCATAATGCTTTGTCCATGGTCCTGTCCTGATTCTCTACATCATTTCTGAGACAGACTTCGTTAGCTCTTGTATGGTTTATTTGCTAATCGAAACATAAAAATTATTCTTTATTTTAGATTACCATAGATGAAAATCACGGTCATTTGGGGAGTTCTTGAGATTGAGACTCTTTAATGTTATAGGGATACTGAGGGCAAGCCATCGCAATTGGAAGGAAGGAGTGGATAAGGAAAGAGTCCTCCTCTTCATTGGAGCCCAATAGGAGTTTTCCATGTGAGAATGTAGAGGCAATTTGTATGTACTTACCATTTCGGCAGCAAAGTTTCCAGGATTGGTTTCTCCTCTCAGCTCCGTGTTAGTGTGTGTGTCCACATGTACAGATATTTTTTGGGTGTAGATTTTGATGACATATAACTGTAGGCATTGATAAGCCCATGTCAAGATATGGGGAAATTGGTTATGCTTCTTAAGTTATGGTCATTGCATTAAATAATCTTCACTGTTCTTGTTAAAGCTTGCTGTATATGCTAGCATAATTTGCTTCTTGGCAAAAAATGAAAAATAAAAAAAATTCTATTTTGCTTGTTTCGAGTGCGGTTTTTTCTGATCTGCCTCTTATTTATTTATTTCAACTTCTTGTACAGCTTGGGAAGCTTTACTTGAACCAAACTAATACCTCTGCAAAATGGTAAGTATATCTTTCTAGTGTAATTCTTACCCATGCAACCTCGATTTTGGTCGTCTTTTTGTTGTATCTTAACTTGTTCCGCAAAGTCACATTGTGAAGAAAGTGGCCAAATAATGCATACTAAGCCCCATACCCTAGTTCCCATGCAACCCTCTTGTGGAGATGCAAAATCCATAGAGATAAGCATAATGCAAAAGGAGAACAAATGCAACTGGAGATACTTGAACCTAAGACCTTCTAGCATTCGTGCTTTGATACCATGCTAGCTTACCACTTGTCTAAAGAACTTAAGTTGTTTGGAAATTGTCCTATGGCCAAACCATGCATGGAAAACACTGAAACGTCATTCACTCACTGTCTCGTTATTCCTGGTTAGATGGAAACATTGGTGTTTAAGCAGGACATAAAGAACTCATCTCAGGGGTCAACTATGTCAATTGTGATTTTTGTTCTTTTCCTTTCTGTGGTTTTCTAATCAATGTAGGACCAGAACGCCTCTGGAGAGGATAGTGACAACATTGACTGGGATACTGAAGATGAACTAGAAATTCAAAGTTCTCCCTTACCTTCCAGTTCAAGGTTGACATATCCTGATGGAGAAGCTACTGTAGATGACGCAGAGGTAAAGTTTACTTACGGGTTTGTAGCTGAAATTGTGGTTGAATGTCGTGCTTAGTTGTAGTAGAGTTTCATATTTAGTTGTTGTGCCAAATTCTTCTTAAATGTTGAACTAGCGAATTGTTGGCAAAGGATAGAAAATTGTTCTTTCTTAGTTATCTTCTGAGTGAGTGAAAACTGCTGATGAATGAACGCATGTGGGAAATGATTGGAATGGTTGTACACGACTCCCAAGTGTCCCTCAAAATTCCCATGGTCAAGAAGCCCTGCAATGGAGGTTGATGCTTAAAAAATTTTATGCAGTGGTTACGCTATAGTGGTCGGAGTTTGAATCAAGCTCTTTGTTACTCAACTTTCTCATGGGAATGTTTGATATAATACCAAAACTGACATGGAATAGTATGACAATCAACTGGGAACCTTGTCTGGAGAACCTTCCAGACTTGGATTTTATTCTATTGTTTACATGTTTCTGTGGTAACACCTCTGCGAAGGTAAAACTGAAGAGAAAAATGCACGTAGTAGATTGGGTGACAATTTTTGTAGTATTAAGACCTATAGAATTGAGATAAACCTTATTAGGATCAATTATCATTCCAATTCCTTAAGTCAGCTCATCGTTTATGTTGACTGTGTATCAAATCTTCACACTATTTTCCTTATGAACGTGGGTGAGCACTGCATAAAGCCTTGTCACACAGTTCTAAACAATCATTGAAGCAGAACTTTCCTTTGTACTTGTATAGACTGCAGTCCTCCGTTACATGGTTTTGATTTGGTTGATAAATGAGCGTGCTTCTATTTTGTTTTTGTCTTCACTTTCAACTTTTTTGACCTATTTTCGTAAAAGGAAACTGCTCTATGATTTGGAACATTTTTGTTGATTCCTTTTTGTGGTTTGAAGGCGATCTCAACTACTGATCTTTCGCACTCCAAGTTGATTCATCATTTCGTCGGAATGGGGTTTCCTGAGGAACTGGTTGCAAAAGCTATTGAGGAAAATGGTAACTGCACTGTCACTTTACCGGTACTTTTGAGTGTGAAGACAATGTTAATGACTATTGGAAAAATGCGCAGGAGGGGGAAATTCAGAATCTATACTTGAAACTTTGCTTACACATTCAGTGAGTGATACACGCTTCATTCTCCAATACTGTTGCTACTTTTGTCTTGATCCTAGATTTCAACAGGATCTCTCACACCCCTACACACAGAAGTTCCTGAAGAATATAAAAAGAAAAGCTGCTAGGGGAGCAGAAAAATGAACTTCATCAAATTGGAAGCCATCTTATGTTTTTGCTGAAGCCTTTTGAGGACTCTTATACTAGTGGTTTCCTTATATATCATCATGTACCAGATAAAATTTGGTCTTTATAACATTCATAACATCAGTTAGGATTACAATCAATCATTGATCCACAAAATTGATTGTATTTCTCGTAGGGAAGTAATTGTGCTCATTTTAGCGTTCACTATTGTCTAATTTCTTGCAGGCTCTTGAAAACTCTCCGCAGCAAGAACAACCTGTCGATTCTGATCACTGCTCTTCGGACTATTATGAGAACTTTGGGGATGATCTCTCTGATTCAGATAGCTGGTGTGAAGATGAGGTAACTATGTTCTGTTTTGGCACTTATGTACTGCGTAATGCTTGAGAACTCCAATGAACTATTCTACCCTTCTGCTAATGTCTTGCATCCAGTGAAAATTAGTTCCCTATTCCAGGACTTTCCCAGTGGCACAGATTTATTGTAGAATGTAGGACTGTTTGGAGATGTATGTCCACTGGTTCTTCCATTTGAGTAATTGAAATAATGCCAAAAGTGGTATCAGTGCATGCTACCCGCCATCATAGGTAGAAATGCAGAGAGCATTGGCTGATAGTACATGAATTTTGGGGTTGAGGCAATGAGTTGATGTGCCACCTGTTAGCGGTGGCATCTTAGATTCTTTAATCTATATCGACCTGTGATTCAAATGCCACTGTACGAACTCATTCATTCGGCTACATTTTGTAAGAGAAAATTCCGAAATGATTTTGCTGATAGAAGTAAACAGAAATTAGATCTTAACGCCATCAAAGCTCAAGAGCTCTTGACATCCACCTTTAAAAATATCAAGTGCAGAAGAGAAGTAGGGAAGGGAAAAAGAATACGAGATCCAAGCCCGGAGGGGGGAATTTCCACCTCAAACTGTTCTGTTCTTGGAAGCAGAATTATTGACACACGCAATACCAAAGTTGACCTGAAATATTACTTTCTTTGTTACCAACTTACCCTCTACTGCTGCATTTTGAGTATTTTGTGTTGTGCGTTTTTCTATGCACTTGACACATCTTTGAAAAAGGTTTAATTGCAGATATATGAGTGCACATTTCAATTAATTCTTTTTATGATTTCAACAGTTTGGCCAAGTTTATAGCTTCAAGTAGTAAAATTTCGTGATAGACCTAAGAAAGTCTTATCTAAGATGTCATGGGAAAAGTTATTGACCTTTTGAAAACTAGCATTCTTAATGCCTGCAACAGGTATAGGAGCTTAGACTATTGGATTCCCCCTGAGATTTGTGTCCTTGGTTTATGTATGGAGGTGTCATTTTTATTTATTTCTCTTGGCAGGAAAATACAGATTCTTTGTCTGGGAAGGAGAAGGCCTTGTCATTCTTAAAAAAAATGGGGTACACCATGGAAGAGGCCTCAATAGCCATGGAGAGATGTGGTGCGTAGTCGACATTGTGTTTTCTGCTTTAGCACGTTGCTTTGTGAAATGGTGTTTGTGCTATTTTTTGTGGTTGTTTTATCCTGAATGCATTCCTGTTGGGGGAGTTGTATATTGCCGCATATATCTTTCCCATGTCTTCTTTTGTTCTGCATTATCTGTCATCGTTTGAATCCTTTGTCGGAGGCTTCCTATTTTGCATTTGAATTTCTGTGGTAGCTAAACACTTCACCCCTCCTGCGTATTTTAGCCTTTACATTCCATCAGTAATCCTTTTCTTGATAATGCCTCTAAAACGTTGCAGGTCCAGATGCTTCAGTTGATGAACTGACCGATTTTATATGTGCTGCTCAAATGGCAAGGGCGGCAGATCCCTTTTTTCCAGAACTACCAGAGGTTTTTGCTTATTTTCAGTTGTCTTCCTGCTAGTGAAACATATGGTGTTCAACTAACCCCCTTCCATTTCTGGGGAATAAGTTGTTACAGCTTTTATATTTTGTTCTCCAATTGCTAAATTCTTGTTTTTGGTTCATTCTGGTTAAGTGATCCTTTCTTTATGCAGAAGCCAAAAAGGAAATTATTGGAGAATGGAATGTGGAAAAGGAAAAAACATAGGGGGTGTGACAGTAGGACTATGTTTGATGATGGGGAGCCACTCCGACTTCCCAATCCAATGATTGGCTATGGAGTCCCCACTGAACTGTGTCCAACACCCTATAGAAACCTCCCAGAGGCAGCTGCTGGCCCTCCCTACTTCTACTACGAAAATGTGGCACTAGCTCCCAAGGGAGTTTGGGACACAATCAAGAGGTTCTTATATGATGTGGAACCCGAATTTGTGGACTCCAAATACTTTTGTGCAGCAGCAAGGAAAAGAGGGTATGTCCACAACCTCCCAATCCAGAACCGATTCCCGCTTGTTCCGCTCCCTCCTCGCACCATTAAGGAAGCCTTGCCGTTAACAAGGAGATGGTGGCCTGCATGGGACACACGGACTAAACTTAACTGCTTGCAAACTTGCATTGGCAGTGCAAAACTAACAGAGAGGCTTCGCAAAGCCCTAGAGGACTGCTATGATGACGAGCCACCCGCGCATGTGCAGAAGTATGTTATGGATGAATGCCGAAAATGGAATCTTGTTTGGGTGGGAAGGAACAAGCTTGCGCCTCTTGAGTGCGATGAAGTAGAGATGCTTTTGGGATTCCCCAAGAATCATACAAGAGGAGGTGGTATAAGTAGGACTGATAGATACAAGTCACTTGGAAATTCATTCCAGGTGAGCATCTTATTTATTGTTTCCTTTTCCTTTCCTCGTCCGTTTCCTTTCCTTGTCACATACTACCTCTATCCAACATTCTTCAATATTCTTGGTCCTTTTCACTATTGATTCTGGGCACCTGAAAGGATCGTCTGTATTTTTCATTTTGTCCTATTTACTTGATTTTCGAAACTTTGTATGTCATCATAACTTTGTACCTATCTTAATTCTTATTAATTAATTTTCAAAACTTTGGTACTTTTTTTTTTTTTTTAAGCTTTGATCGGAGGGCACTAATGCTCAAGAAGGATGGATTATTTTGTCATTCTGTTGATGGGGTAAATTTCTTTCAGGTTGATACAGTGGCCTATCACCTCTCTGTATTGAAGGACTTGTTCCCAGGAGGCATCAATATGTTGTCGCTTTTTTCGGGTATTGGCGGTGCTGAAGTTGCTCTTCATAAGCTTGGCGTCCCTTTGAAAACAGTTGTCTCTGTTGAGAAATCGGAAGTCAACCGGAATATAGTCCGGGGTTGGTGGGAACAAACCAATCAAAAGGGTACCCTTATTGACTTTGAAGATGTGACGCGGGTGGATGGTGACCAACTTGAGCAGCTTATTAGTAACATTGGTGGTTTTGACCTTGTGATTGGCGGAAGCCCTTGCAACAACCTTGCAGGAAGCAACCGCCACCATAGGGACGGACTGGAGGGGAAGGAATCCTCCCTTTTTTATGATTTCTTTCGCATTCTGGACTTGGTGAAGTGTATTATGGCGAAACCAAATTGAAAGTTAGGAAGAAGGGCCTTTTTTTTCCCGGATACATTTGGGCTTAATTCAAACTTTTATTTAGGCCTTTTATGTAGGCAGTGCTCACCTAGTTCCTTCTTTTTCAATGACAAATTGGGAACAAGGTTCCATTTATTGCAAGAATTGCTCTTGTGCTTTGAGGATAATGCAAATGTGTAGGCAACCAAATGCCGTTTGAATGTGAACAGTGTTGTTCAAGTTCAAGGACCTGTATAAATTTCTTTTAGTTGCTGCAAGCGGCTGAAATGCTAACTATTTCCTGGAAGGTAGTTGGATACCATAGTTTTATGTTAGTAAGTAACACTTTGGGGATTCAGTGACTATCAGATAAATAACCGATTTGTGATCCATTTGTCACTCATAATAATTCTCTGTTTATTTCTGAAGCCCTACTTCCCGAATATGGCTCTAGAAATATAGAGTAGTATTGTTAGGGTTAAGCCTGACCATCCTCTTGGGCATGGGAGCCTTACTTCTGGGAGGAGATTTTACTGGTTCAGGGAATTCCTTAGGTTAAATTGCTGCCTTTCACTGGGGATTGAAGTGAAAAAGTCTCCTTACTCTCAGGGCCCTCGGAGGATCTTAATTGGCGTTTTCCTTTTTTTTTTGGCCATTCTTTGGAGTACTTGGAAGGTAGCTATTGAACAGCTTGATTCTCAGCCTGATGCTTTTGCTCTTGGCTCCATTCTATTCATGGCTAGAGATTGTGCTTTGTTGCTTCAGAAAGGCTGGTAATTTTGGGATGTTTTTCCAGTAATATTATTCATCAGTCTAGAAATGCTTTCTCCTACCACTTGGACCAGTTTCTTTCTGTAATCTCGATGCGTTGTGGATTGTAGTTGAACTCTCTGTACTCCTTATTTCCCATATTTCCTTATGAAGTTCTTATATTCTCCCCTAAACAAGAAGTAATACCCTTTTAGTTCATTTGAGGCTAATGGAGTTGGGTTGAAATTTTCTTCCTAGCGCTTTCCTTTGATACTACCTAAAGCTGAATTGTGGTTGATGATGTAAATGTCATTCATTATTTGGGGTTCTATTTTCATAACGAGTGAAATCAAAATGCCAATTGTGGATTCGAGAGAGAGAGAGAGAGAGAGAGAGAGAGAGAGAGAATATTGTGGTTGATAATGTAAATGTCATTCATTATTAGGGGTACTACGGATTATTTTCGCAAAGAGTCAAATCAAAATGCCAATTGTGGAGAGAGAGAGAGAGAGAGAATGTTCTGAAATTTAGCCACGGCTAAACATTGTGCCAAATTTGATAGTACAAGATTGAGCCCGGTTGTTTGGGTGTTATGCCAATTTGTTGCAAGCAAAACTATACTGTACGTTTTAACCAGACTGTGAAAAAGCTCTGAGTTAGTACCAACCCATGTGGAGTTAAATGACCAGATTTTATTTTATTTTTGATCTGCAAATACGCCTTCACTGGCTTTCATTAAAATCCAGATTTAAAACAGATACAAGAGAAAAAGGTGGATTCGAAATCCAATTACAAGGTAGAGAACTACGTAAAGCAAGAGAGGCCACTTCAGCGCCACCTTATTAGCGAACCGCTGAACCTAGTTGAAAATAAACGCTCCCTCTTTGGCATACTGCCGAATATCCAACACCAAGGCTCTATCATTCCACGGTGGTACTAGCTCAGAAACGCTAAGAGTTATCGCTTGCTTGCTGTCAGATTCCACAACCTCTTTCATTCCCAGCCTAAGAAGCATTTCGCAAGCAGTTCTAATGGCATACAATTCACCACCAAGGCTGGAACAAGCATTCACTGTTTTTGCAACCACTTCCAATAATTTTCCCCTCCAATTCCGGAGAACCATAGCAGCTTTGCTAGTGATCTTAGTTACTGAGATTGCAACGTCATAGTTGACTTTAAACTTCCCAAAGTCAGGAGCCCGCCAGGTGGTTACTTCCTCCTGAGCTAAAGTGTTATCCATATGGACTGTAGTAATCAATGGAGTATTGACTCTTTCCATCTCTGCGTGCAGAATGGATGCAATGGGTTTTTGAGGATTAACCATCGTACGATTGAACACGTAATCGTTCCTCCCTTTCCAAATATTCCAAGCAATAGTGGCCACCCTGCCCATAAACTCTACTCCATTTTTGGAGCCTAGCTTCTCAATCATATCAGCTGCCCATTTTGCAACAGTTGAATTACCTCCTAGATCCCCAAAGGGTTTAATATTGCACCCAAACCAGATCAGATTGGCCCATGGGCAGAAAAAAACATATGATCAGTGCTTTCCTCCCTCTTGTCACAAATGGGGCAGACATTATTTCTAGCACATTTCCTCTTGAATAGATTACCTTTGGTTGCCAAAATGTCCAAATAGGTTTGCCACCAAAAGTTTTTAATTTTATTTGAGATTTTCATCCTCTACAAAGCCCTCCAGAAATCCTTCCCAAGTTTGAAAGAGGGACCAAGCTTGGAATGTCCACCTTCCATAAGATCTTGATGAGCTACATGGTACCCCGACTTGACCGAATAGCTTCCATTTGAGTTGAAATGCCAGATCAATTGGTCTACTCTCTCCAAGTGGGAAATGGGAATATCCTTCACCGCGTTCACCACTTCGATTGGTACCTCATTTTCCAATTTCTGAATGTCCCATTGTCCTGATTGGGGGTCTATGATGTCGGCTACCCTACCAATGACACTGTTGGGTGGCTTGCTCACAGGAACCTTGAAATTTGGCAACGAGGGGATCCATGCGTCATTCCAGAAATCAATGCTCTTTCCGTCTTGGACTTGCCACCTGAGCCCTCTAATCAAGAGATTCCTTCCATGTAGAAGGCTTAGCCAAGCCCAGGATGCCCGACTGCCGCTTGATGCTTGAAGAAAGGAAGTTTTGGGGAAGTAAATCCCCTTGAGGATCCTGGCCCAATAAGCTTCTGGATTCATCAGTAGCCTCCACCCATTGCGTGCAAGCATTGCCTCGTTAAATGACCAGATTAATACTACCAGTTGGTAGAAATGACAATAACAAGTTACAATACAGCCAAACCAAAAAAAAAAGGAAAAAGAAAAAGAAAGAAAGAAAGCCTAGAGCCAAATACGTGTGAGAAGAATAAACAAGTTACCTTAACGCAAAATGATCAATCATTGTCATAATAGCTAAGTGGGCACATATTATTTGTCAAACAAAAAGGCTAGGGATAAAGAATAATGACCCGGAAAATACCCTTAAAAAATGATGTCATCTGCGTGGGGGCCACCCGCCCACTTTTCTTTGATTCTCGGGCCCAGGCCCTCATCATCTTTCAAGGGTATTTTTCGTGTAATTGTTCTTTCTCCCTGACATTTCCGTTCTTCAAAACTTAAAAAGTATAAAGTCCATAAAGCTTTGAGGGGAACAAGACCTTATTGTTCTTTAGCTGCTGAAAAATGTAGGTTATGTTAATGCCAAATGACAGATAACAAATACGTAAAAGAAAAATGATTTTCATACTCATCTTTTAATCTTTTACACTTTTTTTTTATCCACATGAATTTATAATATTATCTTATACATTATCTTTGAATATGTAAAAAAGTGTATAAAATGAAGGACAAGATAATAAATTCAAGTGAATAAAGACAAAAATGAGTGCAAAATATAAAAGGAGAGTGTAAAGATTTTAGAAAATTGATTTTAACATTCCAAAAATTGAGGAAGGGATCCAAAACGACGTCATTTTATTTATCAATACAGTTCCGTTCCGTTTTAGAGTATCTCCATCAATTTTTACACAAAATGACAATCATTTTAGAACCCTTCCATCAATTTTTGAAGTGCCAAAATTACAATTCTAAATTTTACTACACCATTTCAAATAAACCAAACATAGAAGAATTTGGATTAAACCATGGTTAAATTGAAAAGAGCCCTGTCCAAACCATGGTTACAAAATATGATGTCACCTAATTCCTTGAATTTGGCACAGTGTCTTTTCTTTTGCTATAAATATCTGCGCCCCCCTCCTCCCTTAATTTCTCACGCTTCCTCTACCATCGGAAGCGCATTTTCCAAAGAGAGAGAGAGAGTATTTTAGAGAGAGAGAGAGAGAGAGAGAGAGAGAGTGAGAGAGAAAGAAGGTCATTCAGAGAAGTGGAGCATTTCTCGCCACTTCATTGTATTGCTCTTTCGCCACTCTCTTCCAACGCGTTGGAAACGTTGTCGTCAGGTACAATCGCCTCTTTGATCTCGAAAAATTAACCTCTAAAAACTAATTTAGGGTTTTATCATTGTATAGAATCGTAATGGAGCTGTTGAGTACTGCTTGTAGCTCTAGCTGCATTTGGTGATCTCGTTATGTATGGTTTTAGATTAGGGTTTTTGAGGTCCATTATACCCTTTTTGAGACGACTTTTGAAACAGTAAGCTTGCGAAAGATGTTTCTACGTTAGGGTTTTCCTGCATTTCACCAGGAATCTCTGATTGAAAACTGTAGACGAAGAAGACGACTTTAGATCACAAGCCTTTTGGATGTACGTGGGTCGAACCGCTCTGGACACAGTTGTATCTTGGGTTTTGTTGTAAAGTTGTGTTCCTAGCGTTCATGTGTATATTTGTATATTGTTGATTATATGTGAATAACGTACTTAGTATTTTGCTTATCAAAAAATCTAGAATCACAAACAAAATGTTCAGACACTTATACAAACACGCACATAAATAGGTGGGGCTCGCACACGCTACACTACCGGTGTGTGGTCCCACACATTTTTGAGTGTTTGTGTATTTTGTTTGTGGTGCTAGACTTGTTGCTTACTTATCAGGCATTGTCCGTGCATGTAAGAGTTGATATATTGAGTTCCTATTTGTTCGTTTAATTTCAAGTTTTTGGAGTTTCTATTGTTTTGAATATCATTTCTTGAGATTTATTTGTTAATTGTGCCTGATTTGTCTGAAATTTTATTGAGGTTTTAATTTTGTATGCATGTTGTATTAAGGGATTTGCCTAGATTATCAATGAAGTGGTAACGAAGTGATCACTTGTCTGGAAACTATTTTCTTTAGCTCTCACGCTCTATCTGAGTTATTATACGATAGTGCTGTCTACAATGTACCTTGTTATTCAGTTTGTGAAATACATTTTGGTTTCCAAATGGGTGCCCTCAAATCCCAAATTACTCATCGTTTGCTAATTTGTTGAATTGATACCGCTAGTTTAGTTGTTTACTACAGCTGGTATCTACTGGATTTACAAGTGTTGCTCTTTGTTTGTTGAGTTCGGGTTTTCTGTCCTTGTTTGGTATTCAATGTCCTTTCCAGCTAAGATCAACTTTGTTTGTGGTTTAGAGGAAATCTGCTTTCCCTCAAAACTTAACAGATTTCCCCATCCCAAATTAGAAAGTTACCAAGCTCTACTGGATTTATAAGTATTCCTCTTTGTTTGCTGAGTTTGGGTTTTCTATCCTTCTATGGTTTAGCAACCTCATCCCTGATAGAGCTTGCTGGAAAAATGAATTTATGCAGCCACACTAAGACTTTGTTTGGTTTGGTTTATCTTATATGTATTCGTACTTTATCTTGTGTTAGGTTATTGGCTTTGAAGCTCTTTTACGATGGCTACTGCAACTGTCTCTTCTGCTGGTCCACGTTATGCTCCTGCGGATCCCACTCTTCCCAAGCCTTGGAGAGGTCTTGTTGATGGTAAAACAGGTTATCTTTACTTCTGGAATCCAGAGACCAATGTCACCCAGTACGAGAGGCCAAAGGCCCCTACGCCCCCCACGCAGCCTGTCTCAGCTCCACTAGAGAAGCCGTCTACTCCGCCTTTAAGTGCTTCTGTTCAAGTTCAGCAATCTTCTCAAGGACAACCTTGCGACAGTAATTGTGGTGATGATGGCGATAGAAATAGCAGAGCTAGCAATGGTGCTTCACAGCTTGCTTCTGGAACAACAAGTTATCAGGTCAATGTTGAACTTACCTTTGCAAATTTTTGTCCTTGTCTTATGTTTTACTATGAAAGTTGAATGCAGAATGCTGTTTATATCGACTTTTAAACAAGAACAATGCATGTAATGGCCCTCTACTCTTGAAGTAGCTTGAAAAGTAAAGAGATATAATATTTAGGATTGTTGTATGATTGACTAGTATCTCTCTTGTTTTTGAACTTCCAACTAGGAATTGCATTTAAGTTTAAGATTTTAACTGTAAATAGTGCACAAAAAATTGAGGTTCCAAGTGAATAGGATAGGTATGAAATCTATTTTGTTGTTTGTAAATTTGTCCTTGCTTTGCCCCACCCACCCACTCTGTTCTCCAAAGATCAAACCCTGATTTGGTCCCTGTTTGGTTGAAGCTGTGGAAAACTTGGTTGGAATAATTGTGCCACGAGGCCCACAATAATTCAGTGTGGGCTCAGAATTGGGGATCATAATTAAATTATAATCTGCTTCCATTGGAGTAAATGATTATTTTCTATGGTACCACTTCCTCTGGTTACGCTTCTATCCTTCCATCCTTTTGGTGCTAAACCAAGTGTTCTTATTTTGTTTTAGAGTGGGAAAGTCGACTCTGTCAATGGCGGGAACGAGTCTGCAGAGTCTTATCGGCGTCGGCATGAAATAACTGTTACTGTAAGTATCTTATGAGTTTTTTTATTACTTATTTAAGGGCCTATCCTATGGTATGTGATGCCTTAGTAGTACTTGTGCATTCCATTTGCTTGAACGTTGTTGAAACAGTTTTCTCTCAAATTTCAGCTGATCTTGTTTCTTAAACCTCCTCTATTTTCCGTTGTATCCTGTGTATAGTTTAATTGTCCATTATATACCATGATGATGGATTCAGATGGTTTTTCTTGTCAACTCTCATCAGGGAAAGAATGTGCCGGCTCCCTTCACTTCATTTGATGCGACTGGTTTACCTTCAGAGCTACTTAGAGAGGTATGGATTTCCTTGTGACTATGCAACTCTGCATTGGCTAAAGGATATGTAAGTTTACTGAACTGGGTAGTGCTAGAGATTTCTGTCATTTCTGGAGGTCCGTTGTGAGGCTTCAGGACTCATTGTTGTTTTCCATCTTTACTTTTTGTCGTAGGTGCGATATTTGCTCCAGGGAGGAGCTAAATGTCGTACGCTGTGCCACCCTCTTTTCGGGGGCTTGAATATATTTGGAGTGCCCTTATACTTGGGGCCAATTTTGAGAAGGGCTTTCCGAATCACCCAAGTTCGTGGCGGAGAATGCCGTTGGTGATGATTCGGTAAGCCATTTGGTCTGAGCAAAAGAAAAGGTCCCTTTTCCTCTGTAGCTTGCATCAGCAAGCAATAAATGCCTGCATTTGGGAGATGATGCTTCTTCTCGTGTTACCACTCTCATGAGTCCAAAAAGAAACCAACCAGAGTTTTATTCGTTGCGCTACCTCTGCTTATAGGGATTGCTGGTTTTCTCTTTTCCAGGTACGCCAAGCTGGGTTCTCCGCACCTACTCCTATACAGGCGCAATCATGGCCGATTGCTCTTCAAAATCTTGACATTGTAGCTGTTGCCAAGACAGGTTCGGGTAAAACGTTGGGTTACTTGATTCCAGGATTTTTTCATCTCAAGCGCCGGCGTAATAATCCTCAGATGGGTCCAACTGTTTTGGTTTTGTCGCCAACGAGAGAGTTGGCCACACAGATACAGGATGAGGCTGTGAAGTTTGGAAAGTCATCACAAATATCTTGCATTGTATGATGCTTCTGAACTTGTCCAAGAAAGTGATTCTGTTCTATACTTTTATATAGTGTTCTTTGCAGTATTTCCAATATCTGGGGGATTATTGGCTATCTATTTTTCTTTCCCTAGCAGCCAAAAGTAAATAGAAAAAACCCAACTGAATTGACAATGTAGTACAGTAGTGTTGGTTGTGAATTGTGGTAGGGCAGTTCTTGGCACAATTGGTTCAGACGGAATGTACTGCTGCCGTTATTGTCGTCATTCTCAAAATTCATTCTGTTTAGCATCTGAACTCATGTTATTGTTTGATTTATCATTTTTCTTTCCAACTCCTTCACTCATTTTTGGTCCAAGTCTTTGTTATGTTCTTTCACAAAGCAAACGGTTTGCTTCATTGCTGCCTCATTTGGGTAGTTACTTTTTTTAGTACATGAATCCTTGAAAGAATTACTTGTTTTTAGACATTTATTATTTGTATATATAAACTAAGTGCAGTATTTCTGTGGTGAAACAAAACTCGTTGTCAATAGGTTGAAAGTTGAGACTGATGGGATTTTGTGTGTGTGTGTTTTGACTTTATGTAAGTGTTTGTATGGAGGAGCACCAAAGGGTCCCCAATTAAGTCAATTAAGCAGAGGTGCAGATATTGTGGTTGCCACTCCTGGTCGTTTGAATGATATTTTAGAGATGAAAAAAGTAAGCCTCCATCAAGTCTCTTACTTGGTGTTAGATGAGGCGGACCGCATGCTGGACATGGGTTTCGAACCACAGATCCGGAAGATTGTCAAGGAGGTGCCTACTAAACGCCAGACGCTCATGTACACTGCGACATGGCCCAAGGAGGTTCGCAAAATAGCTGCAGATCTACTGGTCAATCCTGTTCAGGTTAACATTGGAAATGTGGATGAACTTGTTGCCAACAAGTCTATCACCCAGGTCCAATTCTTGACTTTGTCTAGATTCCTATTTGGACTGTGTGTGTGTGAGAGCTGGCATGCGCCTGTCTGTGCGTGCCCAGTCTCATTCTTTTTCCCTTTCCCTTTTGGTCTTGTGAGAGTAGTGATGGATGCATGGCTCACCTTGACGTGACCCTGACCACATAGAACATTCCTGAATAATTTGATTTGTCGGTTACTTTCAGTATGTTGAAGTATTGCCACACATGGAGAAACACAGGCGGCTTGAGCAGATACTGCGGTCCCAAGAACCAGGATCTAAGATTATAATCTTTTGTTCGACTAAGAAGATGTGTGATCAACTTGCTCGTAATCTGACCCGTCAGTTTGGAGCTGCTGCCATTCATGGAGATAAGTCTCAGGCTGATAGAGATATGGTGTTGAGCCAGTTTCGTAGTGGAAGGTGTCCAGTGCTTGTTGCCACTGACGTTGCAGCTCGCGGTTTGGACGTCAAAGATATCAGGTTTGCTATTTCGTAACATTCGGCTACTTATCCATGGTGAAGATCCTGATAAAAAATAAATGTTGAAGATCCCAGATATATTGAGAAAGTTTGTTGACTTCATTGATATGCTTAAGGCCTCAAGCCAAGCTATTACTTTTAAATTAGAGGTATCTTCTTAATCAAAGAAAATAAATTCAGACGTATCCTTTATCTAGGGCCATTTACGTTACAGACTACCACGTTGCTCCTCTGAATTTGCACCCTTTTTCTCTGGGGGTTGGGGAGATCAAAATTATTATTTTTGGTCTTAAATTCGTAACATGTGATTGGATCCTCATTTCCTTTCTCACTGGGGGTTGAGGTTGAGCATTGTAGTCCTCACATGTGATTGGATTCTCATTTTCTTTCTTCATCTTTTTTGATTAAGATAAACTCTTGTTTGTGTGTTCTACTGAACTCTTTAAATAAATTTTTTATTTTTTTTGGTGATCCATGATAGTAGCTTGACATATAATGTGCAGACTTGTTATTCTATTTTCTGTTCTCTCAGCTACTTTGCTTTTCACTGTTCCCTCTGTCCAGTATTCGTGGTCTATCTTTGCATTTTGGAATTTCCCAATTGATTATTGCTCTCTAAATTAAGATGAATTCAAAACTATTCCTGCGAACTTGGAATGCACCAAAAGGTGAGAACAATTGCCCCATGACTGTATCAATTTAACCTCTAGAATGACCAAAAAAAGGACCAAGAATAGGGGATGAAAACAGTATTAGTTTAACCTGTTAAGTTGCCGCGATGACCCTCATTTCTGTCACAGGGTGGTTGTCAATTACGATTTCCCTACTGGAGTAGAGGATTATGTGCACAGGATTGGAAGGACTGGGAGGGCAGGTGCCACTGGAGAGGCTTACACCTTTTTTGGGGACCAAGATGCAAAGCATGCTTCAGATCTCATAAAAATTTTGGAAGGAGCAAACCAGAATGTTCCAGCGGAGCTTCGTGATATGACTTCACGCGGTGGTGGAATGGGCAGGCCAATGCGTCGATGGGCTTCCAGCTCCGGTGGATATGATGCAGGCCATGGTGGACAGAGTGACTCAGGGGGATATGGTGGAAGGGGATATGGCAGCCATGGTTCTGATGACAGGTACATGCACTTGTCCATGTAACATGTAACTATGGTTTTTTCTGTCTTTTGTCATTTTGCACTTATTGTGTTAGTGCTAGAAACCGTTACTAAAAGCATCTGCTAAGATTGAAACATATGATTAGTGAAGAGAAATTGAGCGCTTCTCCCCATCAAGTGTGATGCCTAAGCATGGATATAGACACAGACTAAGCAGACTCGTCATTTGCCAAAAAATTATGACTCGACCACGCCGTGTCATTTGTTCGTATAAATCAAAGCATTATATGTACCAAAATCCGGGAAAATAGATAATGATACGTACAATCGCTTAATGAGTACTCATGAACCAAGCATACAGACCTATAGGTGTGGCCCCAACTTATAAGAAAGCATTTTGACCTTCTAATATGCCCCCTATGTCCCCTAGAAAGTCCTCAAGGTGTCCTAGTGTATCCTCAACGTGTCCGACGTATAAATATACTTAAAAATCTGGACACATTTGGTTGTCCGGCATGTGTTTCACCTGTGTCGTACATTAAACCAACAGACTGTCCATGTTTATTCGTCTTGTAATGGTCTGATGTGTGGCTTCCTCAAATAGTGACAGGTATGCCAACAATGCTAAGGATGATGGGGATGGTCCTGGGGGTTATCAGCCGACGATGAGCTTCCATGAAAGAATGCTGCTTCAAGCTGGAAACGGTGGTCAAGCTAGCAACAGAAGTAAAAGTCCAGACAACAAGGGTTCAGGATGGGGTGACAACCCTAGCAGGGCTAGGAGCCGTAGCCCAGAGAGGTTTGACAAGGCTCCACCAGTGCGCAGTTTTCATGAACAAATGATGGCGCAAGCTCGATCTAACTAACCGAGGCCAAAATGGTGTAGGATATGGTGATAGGGAAACCTCGTTCTTTGCACTCTGGGGATGAAGAAGAGGAGGAAGGCACGAGTACTGTTTTTTTTTGAATGTGCTGCATCTTCTCTTTTTCTGTTTTTTTTTTTGGGTTTTTTGTTGGTTGGTTTACGGGCGTTGTAACAACTGTAAAAGGGCAAGTTATTAAGGTTTTGAAGAAAGACTCAGTGAGATGCGTTTTGAGGATTGAAAGGCTCCAATAGAGTAAACCAGCTTGTGGAGATAATCTTTTGTTACTATCTAAGATAACAGGTTCTAGTGTTTTCAGACTACATGTCACTATTTGGCAAATATTTTCGGTCAATGTGTAAATTTCTGTGGACTGGTATTACTGTTGGTAAATTAATAGGGCACTGATCACTATTTTCATTTTTACTGTTCATTTTTGTTAATAGGATTCACTAAGGTTACTTTTGAGTTTTGATGATACTGCAAGGATTAGTTCATATTGTTCAAAAATACGTGCATCATTTATGCAAAGATCATATCGATATTGGAAAGGACTAGTTCAAAATATTCTTACTGGTTCAAAATATCGGCAAGGATTAGTTCATGGAGTATTAGATTTGCTTTGATAGAAATAGATGGCAGAATTCTGACCAATCCTTCAGCATAGATAATGATGTATTCTGACCGATCCTTCAACCCTTCAACATAGATAATGATGTATTCTGACCGATCCTTCAACATAGATAATGATGTTCAATTAACTTAATTTTTTCAACAGATGATGTGCATATTGAAACTTACAAAATGATGTGCTTTGATTATCAATTTGGAATCATGATGGGTTATATTAAGCATCACAATTCCTCACCTTGCGAAGATAGCTTTCAAATTAGCCTAATTTGGAAAATAAAGTGAGTACTACATTATAACATTTCATTGCTAATTAGACTATGTAGAAATCTATTTCTCCTAGTAATCCACTACATGGTGAAACCTTTGTTTATTGTTGTGAGATAGCAAAGATACATACGTCTACGCAATTTTTTTTACGTTTTGGGGTGATTGGGAATTTGGGAGGGAATTCAAGTAGGCATACATAGGAAAAATAATTTCATGCTCAGGAATAATTGCTTATAATTTACAGATGCTCACTCTTTCAAAAGTATGTGGACTTCACCTCTAAGTACGTGATTTCTGTACATTTACACAAGAGTAGAACAATGTTGTAGGATATTCTATAATCTCGAAGGTATTAAAAAATACCTATTACAGAAAGGATAACTTAAATCTAATTTTCAATAACTTGCCAAAACACAAGCCATTAGGACAATTGCACTTCCTCATTCGGCCTTATCATGTGATAGTAAGAAGCATATATTTACATATATTGAGTAGTGCGACAAACATCAATCTAACTAGACACAGATGTATTCGCAACGGTCTAATCCTATGGGTTCCACACAATGCACGTGTGATGCACACACTTTGCACAGTTGGGAATACATTTGTATCTCAACATCCATGTCCAAAACATTTTCTTTAAAGTGCAAAGGAAAATAATGCTTTTGTCAAGTATTGTGATTTGTGAGATTAGGTGACCTAATTATTACTTAACCAAAAAGAGGGGATTGGTTTCTAATATGTTTTGATACACACACAAAACAAATCACTGACCTAATTGCAAAGATATACATTCTTTACGGGGCCACACATAAGATGTGAGTGGTCCTCAACTCCTCGTAATTAATCCTTATCACGTCAGATCTTTTCTGTCACGAATAGCCCTTTTTGATTAACAGAACGTCTCACTATTGGCACTTATTTGTGATTGGTCTTACGTGTGGGACTCACTACAACATTTAACAGGCTATTATTGATTTTGAAATTAATATATGTGTCGGGACATTTATCGCTAGGAGGCTTCTCTAGAGTTTGGTTGTTGCGAATTAAACTGTGTTCCGGGCCTCGATTTTCCCATCAAAAATCTTATTCTAATGATCTCATTTGTTTATTTATATGTCTTAAAGTGTCAATTACTTACATAAAATTTTAGCTTGAGTCCATGTCATCCAGTGGCCTCCACCGTTAATTAACTCTAAATTTGGCCCTAAAATACCATAAATGGTAAAGATACCTTTACCGTCACCCAACCAACAACTGTTCCACTGAATTCATTGTAGAATTAGCAGAAAGTGGCTTATATTAACAAATTCATCATTTTGAAAACAAAATAAATAATAAAAGAATGTCAATTCTCAATTTTTTGCTCAATTAATAAATATTCTTATTTCTGACCAAAATGGTTATTTCAGAAACTAAAATATAAAGCACTATTGATACCCACCCCGCCCTTTTATTTCTGACCAAAATGGTTATTTCAGAAACTAAAATATAAAGCACTACTGATAAATGTCAACACCCCCACCCCCCCCCTCCTTTCCTTTTTTGTTCGAAACAGCTCTTCCAATGAGTTTAAAAAGTTTTTTTTACTCCAAATAAGTGAAAGTTAATAAATTGTTATTAATTTTTTTATTAGAAATAGTGAACTTTAAGAAATAAGTCACTTTTAACTCATTATATCACAAACTTAGAAAGAAGACTGTCGATTTGAGGTATCGGTGAAACGCGCCAATAACTCACAAAGGAATCAATATAATTTCTCATACGTGGAGGAATTATCCGTCATCAGGAAAAATCTGAAGGAGATGTTAGTAAAATTTTTCCTAACAAAAAAGGACAAAACTTCATAACGACCTAATCATTACTAGGAAAAAGGCAAGCTTAACCGTCACTCTCAACTTGCAATTTCAACCTTTAGATCAGATTCACCAATCCACGGTCACCAATTAATCAGCCCATACCCCTTTTCCATCTCACCAATAAAACGCACAAATCTCCATTTCCAAAAACACTAAACCCCCCCCCCCCCTGCATGGAGTTTGATACAAGCTTCAAAGAAAATCTCTATTTCCATCAAAAATTTTCCCTAGGAAAACCCTCAAAACCACAAATGAAAACTGGGTTTTCAATTGCGTCTTCTCCCTCAAAAGGGTTGTTTCAAAATTTTACCAATTTTGATCAAGTCTCGAATATCGAAATTTTAACTCCATTTTATGATCCTTTTGATCCATTCCAAGCTGCTTCATCATCATCACCAAGTGATCAAAGCGCAAATTTTTTCCCTATGAGTGAACTCAAAAATCCTTTGGCCATTACAACAATTTGATGTGAAGAATGCCTTTCTACATGGCAAGTTGTTTGAAGAAGTCTACAAGGATTTGCCACCAGGGTGCATGATAGCAAAAGTGCAACGTCAAAAAGTGTGCAAATTAAAGAAATCTTTGTATGGGTTGAAACAATCTCCGAAAGCATGGTTCGGGAGGTTCACAAAGTCTATGAGAGCCTTTGGCTACCATCAGAGTAATTCAGACCACACTTTATTCTTGAAAACATAACATGGTAATTAGATCACTGTCCTTATTGTGTATGTTGACGATATGGTGGTTAAAGGAAATGATCCTGAAGAAAGAAAGGCTATATAGAGTTATTTGTCCAAACTCCAAAGAATTCAAAAAGGACCTTGGTCGATCACTTGAAATATTTCCTTGGGATCGAAGTGTCTTGACCTGATAAATGAATTTTTTTGTCCCAAAGAAAATATACCTTAGATTTGTCGCAAGAAATTGGTATGTCAACATGTCAGCCAGCTGACACACCAGTAGAAGAAGGATTGAAGTTATGTGTTGAGGCTGATCAAGTGCCTGTTGATAAAGGGAGCTAGATATCAGAGACTCATAGGAAGATTGATGTACTTAGCCTTCACAAGGCCAGACATTGCCTATGCATTGAGTAGTGTTAGTCAGTTTATGCATAATCCTGGTGGGCAATATATGAATGCAGCTATGCACATTTTGACATATCTAAAGTTTGCTTCTG
Organism: Rhododendron kiyosumense; assembly: GCA_019656275.1. Classification (NCBI taxonomy): domain Eukaryota; kingdom Viridiplantae; phylum Streptophyta; class Magnoliopsida; order Ericales; family Ericaceae; genus Rhododendron; species Rhododendron kiyosumense. The sequence goes on along the minus strand of BPLS01000478.1, from coordinate 387,895 downwards.
GAAAAGGAATTTTATTCACTAAAAATGTAGATTGTCAAAGCATGGATGCATATACTGATGCTGACTAGGCTGGAGCAGTAGATGACAGACAATCCACTTCAGGATATTTCACCTTTGTAGGTGGTAATCTCGTTACATGGAGAAGTAAGAAACAAAATGTTGCACATTCAAGCGCAGAGGCTGAATTTAGAGGTATGGCACTTGGAATATGTGATATATTATGGCTAAGGCTTCTTTTGGGGGATTTGGGCATCCACCTAGCAACCGATTCGACTCTATTGTGACAATAAAGCGGCATGTGATAATGCTCATAATCTAGTTCAACATGATCGTACAAAGCATGTAGAGGTAGACAAATTCTTCATTACAGAAAAGTTGGATGAGAAAATTGTGGAGTTGCCTAAGATCCGATCAAAAGATCAGTTGGCCGATATTCTCACCAAAGCAGTTTCAAGTCTAGTGTTCTCAAAGTTTTTGGGCAAGTTGGGCATGTGTGACATCTATGCACCAACTCGAGGGGGAATGTTGAGGTTCTGTAAATCATCTCTCATGGTTCTTTCCTATTGTTAGAGATAATATTTTCCTATTTTAGATTATTCTAATTGTACATTAGAAAATAACTTGATTGTAGGGTCAATAGCCTGATCATAGGAATAGCTTGATTATAGGAATTAGACTGGTAATCCATCAATATAAATATGTAACTGTACAAGGTATTGTATATGATGAATGAAAATATTCTTCTCAAAGTCAGATTTTCAAGTATTAATATAAGAGTAATAGTTTTTTTTTTATTCGCTGCTGCAGATAGCTTGATTACAGTTTTGGGGGTGAAACATCCGCTGAGGACCCCACTGGATTCAACGAACGAAAGAGGATAGTGGATCCCACTTCATACGCACAAAAAATTTTACTGGATGGGATTGGTTGAAACCTGAATCTTCATTTTTAAATTTGACCCATTTTTAACCCATTACCAACCCATCTAGATCCATAAATTCAATGGGTTTATTAAGTTGACCCTATTATAAACCATATTCGGATATGGGTGGGTTTGGGCTAATTATAAATGGATGAATTTGGACGAGTCCATGAAATTGAGTCCAAATTGCCACCTCTACTTAATATCTTCTCATTCTTACAAAAGTATGGGGAATCGAACTCTAAGTATGCGACTTCCACACTTTTACGCGAGAGTAGAGCATTGGTGTGGGATATTGTATAATCTCTGTACATGGAGTCAATGAAGGTAGTACCTGTGACTTTCACACTTTTACTTATATTTTGAGTAGTGCAACGGACACCGATCTAGACACAGGTGTTTCCCCAATAGTCTGATCCTATGGGTTCCACACAATGCATGTGTGACCTACGCACGCACATTACACAATTGGGAATACATATATTTGTATCTGAACATTTGTGTCCAAAATATTTTCTTTAAAGTGCAAAGGAAAATAGTGCTTCTTGTCAAGTATTATGATTTGTGAGATTAGGTGATCTATTTCTTATTTAACCAAAAAAAGGGGGATTGGTTTCCAATATGTTTTGATACACACACAAAACAAATCACTAACCTAATTGCAAAGATATACATACTTTAGAGGGCCACACATAATATGTGAGTGGTCATGGTAATTAATTCTTATCACGTCAGATCTGTTTTGTCACGAATAACCTTTTGTGATTGACAAAACGTCTCACTACTGGCACGTGTTTGTGATTGGTCTTACGTGTGGGACTCACTATAACATTTAACAGTCTATCATTGATTTCGAAATTAATATGTGTTTGGACATTTATTGCTAGGAAGCTTCTCTGGAGTTTGGCTGTTTCGAATTAAACTGTGTTGTGGGACTCAATTTTCCCATCAAATTCTTATTCTAATGATCTCATCTATTTATTTATATGCGTTAAAGTGTTGATTGATCTCATCTGTTTATTTATATGCCTTAAAGTGTTGATTACTTACATAAAATTTTAGCTTGCATGTGTGTCATCTAGTGGCCTCCACCGTTAATTAACTCTAATTTTGGCCCAAAAATACCATAAAAAGGTAAAAATTTGATTCATAAGTAAAGATACCTTCATGGACACCCAACAAACAACTCTTCCATAGAATTCATTATAGAATTAGCAGAAAAGGGCATATATTAACAAAGTCACCATTTTCAAAACAAAATAAAGAATAAAAACCTCTCAATTCTCATTTTTGACTCAATTAATAATTTTTTATTTATTTATGACCAAAAATGGTTATTTCAGAAATTAAAAAATAAAAGACTATCGACAAATGTTACCTTTTTTTTCAAAACAACTCTTCCAATAAGTTTAAAAAGTTTTTATTCCAAACAAGTGAGAGTTAATAAATTGTTATTAATTTTATTATTAGAAACGGTGAACTTTAAGATATAAGTCGCTTTTAGCTCATTATATAGTGTACGTAATTAGAACGACGATTGTCGATTTGAGATATCGGTAAAACACACCAATAAATTACAAAAGATTTATTATTATTTCTCATACGTAAAGGAATTATCCGTCATCAGGCAAAATCTCAATTTTTCCTAACAAAAAAGGACAAAGCTTCATAACGACCTAATCATTACATCTTTCCCCTCTTCTTTGACTGTACTAGGAAAAAGGGAAGCTTAACCGTCACTCTCAACTTGCAATTTCAACCGTTAGATTAGATTCACTAATCCACGGTCACCAATTAAACAGCCCATACCCCTTTCCCATTTCACCAATAAAACCCACAAATCCCCATTTCCAAAAACACTAAACAAACTTCTCTCTCTCTCTCTCTCTCTCTCTCTCTCTCTCTCTCTCTCTCTCATGGAGTTTAATACAAACTTCAAAGAAAACCCCCATTTCCATGAAAGTTTTTCCCTAGAAAAACCCTCAAAACCACAAATGGAAAATTGGTTTTCAATTGGGTCTTCTCCCTCAAAAGGGTTGTATCAAAATTTAACCAATTTTGATAGACTCTCGAATATCGAAAACGCTTTCTCTAATTTTTCTTTTGGGATTTTAACTCCATTTTATGATCCTTTTGATCCATTCCAAGCTTCATCATCATCATCATCACCAAGTGATCAAAGCGCAAATTTTTTTCCTATGAGTGAACCCAAAAATCCTTTGGGATCAACTGGTGATCAGAAGATAGGGCTTTCGAGTTATTCGCCTAGAATTTTGCTGCAAGCTTTGAATTATACGGGACAAAATTTTCAACCGTTTCAACAAATGCATCCGAATCTGTCCGATGAAGCTTCGTGCTTAACAGTGGAAGATAAGTATCAGGCAAAAGTTGATTCGAAGAAGAAGAAGAAGAAAAAAGATCAGCAACCAAAAGAGAGTAAAAAAGTTTACCAAAATTACCCAATTTTGGTTAAAGGGCAATGGACTCCCGAGGAGGATAGGTGGAGTTTATCTTTTCCTTTGATTATCTGTTTTCTGTTTTTATTATTCATACATGTATTTGTTTTGTTTTCGGTTTTGCGGATTTTTTAAAATAACTTTTGTGTTTTAATTAAGTGTTGGTTCGAATTATGAAAATTTGTGCAATGGGAGATTGATCTTTTCCTTTTTTTTTTCATTTTTTCTTTTTCCCCTTAGGTTATTGGTGCAGCTGGTGAAGCTACATGGAGAAAGGAAATGGTCTCAAATTGCTGAGATGCTGAATGGGAGAGTGGGAAAACAATGCAGGGAGAGATGGCATAACCATTTAAGGCCAGACATAAAGGTTTATTTCCAATTTTCTCTCTCCTATTTTTCTCTCTCTTCTAAGCATGTGCACACGCGCCATGCATGCATGTGCTAAATTGTTTAAGTAACACAAAGGTTAATTAATTTCTTCATATTTTCTCTGTTCACACACGTACTAGATTATACTACATTAAGAGTCATTCTTTCATTATTATTAGTATCTTCGTTCATATATCATCTAGAATTCTAGAGCATATATTAAGATTTTTTCCCTCCATTTTCCCCTTTTTCATCGTTCGTGCCACGTAGGCACATTAAATTTATAGAACATGCTTTCCCATTCGCTCTCTTAGATTACACGTGCTACGTATGCATGATATAACAAAGCTCTATCTCCTTTTCTCAGCAAAAAGGAAAGAAATATAGAAAAATGGAAATCAAGGTTGTTCAATATTTATTAATACACTTGGCATAAAAGCCCATATAGTTATGCATACATACACAACACCTCATGTTGTGGGAAATCAAGGTTGTTCTTAATTTCTTGGGAAAATGACGGCCTAGAACGTGTTTTGATAATTAATACCTTTTAAGGATATGCTAAGAACATTTGTTAATAAACAAAATGTCCTTAACGAGTATTAATTATCAAAATACGTCATTGGCCATCATTTTCCCTAATTTCTTCTTGTGATCTGCATGTATATACACAAATTCTCTTTTATTAGTTTATAGTATCACTTGGCTTTAGAATCACACATTCATTTTGAGATGTTTAAACGAGGTTACCATTTCCATGCATACTCCATAGAGAAGAGAGAAATACTTAGGTCATCTCCATTCGCGAGACAATATAGTATCTTTGTTGTCCGGCTGGCCTAATAGTCGTGTAACTATACTTAAGTGCCGTGAGATTTTGAATTCAGATCTCATGGAGAGAAAGTTGACAATCTTGTTGATGAATTGATTTGGAGTACAAGTGCTTTGTATGTGATTATCATAAAAGTACTCCATAGATCCAATTCTAAATGTGACCCAAAAAGATCATGATTCTATTAATTTATCATGCAAAAACAACTCAAAATAAAGTACTTATAAGTACTATGCAAAGCTTATTTATTTATTCTGAAGGCTCTACGTTGATGCTTTTGACTACTGTTTTTCGTGCGATTTCAGTTATAGGATCGCACAAATTAAGCTGTTAGGAGTACTACTACGTACTCTTTTGTGCGGTCTTACAGCTGAAATTACACGGGAACCAATGTACTCAGATGACCTGTTTGTGGTCTAATTTGTACTGTTTTTTTTTTTTTTTTAAATATCCTCTTTAGAAAGACATATGGACAGAAGAAGAGGAGATGATGCTAATTGAGGCCCACAGGAAAATAGGGAACAAATGGGCAGCAATTGCAAGGAAGATGCCAGGCAGGACTGAGAACACCGTGAAGAACCACTGGAATGCAACCAAGAGAAGGCGATTAAACACAACGAAGCGTAGTAGATGCAAGCACACTTCCATATTGCACGAGTACATCATGAGCCTGACCGCATCCCATCGGAGCCCCGAATCGGAACCGAAAAATCATCAGATGCATCAAGCCAGGAATTTCGATTCTGATCATCACAATCACGAGGCTGTGGATTTTGGGTCCAAGGTGTTCGATGAAGTACTGCCGGAATTGGGTAGAGAGGTGGGGTTTGGTGTAATCAACAAGGAGATGGATTTGTTGGAGATGGTCTATCAAGGAATCTTTTGATACCAATGTACTCGTGTTCCGGTGTGTTTTCAAACCACGGTATCGATCGCGTCTTGAAATTAGTTGGTGATTTTCGCGCGATTTCTTGGCTGGAAATGCACCAAGACATGAGTACGTCAAGATCTGAGTACGGGGACTTGGAGTAATTATTATAAGTTTCTAGAGCTAGCACCGGCTGCACCGCCACGTGATGTCCGGGGGTTCTCAACAGCACATATTCACGTAGAGCTCATATACTTATTAGTTGTGTACTTTTCGTGAATCTTTTGTGTTAGAGGGTTCTAAAGTGCTATATGTGACGGTGTCTCGGGAGTACTCACCAAATTTTCAAAGACTTGTCATTTTGCGCGTGGGAGAGAGGGTGTTGTTCGTGACGAGTGTAGACAACTTTGGTATGGGAATTTTGGATGGATCAATAGTTGTTGTTTGGAGAGTTTGTAGTTTTGTGTTGTGGGTTTTGAGGTTTTAATCATAACGAAGATTTGGCTTGATTTAAACAGAACACATGAACTGTGTGAAGCCCCAAGCGAGGAAATGGCTGGCATTCACTTATCGTGACGTGAACAAATCATGCATGCTTTGGCAAACGAACAGTCTCGGGATCCCAAACGAGAGATGCTAGAATCACAAACACATTTGCGTATCAATTGTGTGTGTTTGTGCATTTGTTTATGCAAATGCGTTTATGGTTGAAGAGTTTTCCTCAACAAGCTTGTGGGAATACAAAACCCTCCATTATTTTGCAAAATTCCAATGTATGCATGGTTGCTAAATGAAACAAAATATTCAAATTCGAGCTCGTGTTCACCTGTTGAAAGCTCGTTCAAGAATATTGGTCTGTCACCTAAACAAACAAAATTTGACCACTTTTCATAGCTCGTTAACCTTTCAAATCAAGCTTTAACAAAGTACTACTTTTCTGGTATGTTATAAAATCTAAGCTATTCAAGATCGGCTAGATTAAAATTAATTTAAAAAACAAACTCGTTCAGTTTTTCAAATCAACGTTGAACAATTATCCGTTCAGCTCATTTATCACCCCTATTCACATGAGTTGAACCATTTTTGAACAATGGAGAACATCCGAATACGAGTGCCAAACATACTTCCTCTTTTGGTAAAAGAATCTCGGCCAAACTTCAACCAGAATCAATTATTTGACCGTTGAATTCGACTGGAAATAATTCGAAATTTTAGTTTGTAAACGTGGATCGATGATGATAAGCAGACATGCACTAAACAAAGGAGTAGATAGTGAGAGGATATATCTTATATTGCCACGTCATATATATGGTTTTTACTAGAATTAAAGGAACAAGAATATTGTGAAATGTGAAAGAGAAAATAGTCTCCTGGACTAGCGACCACCTTCCAACGACATGTTCCTACTTTGTGAAGCAGAGATGATGGTTACGAGTCTATCAAGTTGGTTGCAAAATAGTTGCAGTAAATGCCTCAACAGTTCTTCGTTAGTATTTGTTTTAATAATGTCCTCTTTCGGGGGGTTTTGTCTTGGGGGAGGGTTTGTCTTGGGGGTGGGGGTGGGGGTGGGTTTCATTCTGTAGGGTGACGCATCTATGCGCTTATACATTTTTTCTGTTGGAGTGTTCGATCTGTGAACTCCCGACCTTTCCTCGTAGAATTTTTTTTTATAAATACTAATACCTCTCAACTTTTTGGGAAAAAAAAAGACTACAAATTTATTTCAGTGGTCTGGACGTTTATTCAATTTATTTATTGGTTCCAATGCATAAACCATTGCGTTCAAAACTTACCGCCGAATTTGGTGGTAGCCCAAACGACAGGGTACGCCAAATTCTCATAGCAGAGACTTTAGACTCGGGTTCGAGTCTCACCAATGATGGGAGTGGTGCTTATGCCATCTGTGTACTTAGGTGGTGCTATGGTGACGGCCTATCCTCACGGATAGTTATGGCTTGTTATGTTGGTCGCCCTCTTCCACGGTCCCACCCTTTTGATGATTAAAAAAAAAAAAAAAGTAGCAAAACTTCACTATTCATTTAAGTCACGTGAGGGGCACGATACAAGCCGTCTGGAGTCAACACCCCAAAATTGACCCACCTGTTCACGAAGATTTCTCCACCAACCAATCGTAAGGGTCAACATTTTTATTTACGTATGGCCAAAAGCAATAAATACGTGTGGATGAACTGAAATTCCAATCTAGAACTCGCGCGAATCCTCCCCGCGCCTTCCTCTTCCTTCTTCTCTCTCTACACATACATATATTTGTGTACCTATACATGCATTCTTCGCGTCAAATTCATTCCTGTTATTAGAAGCATTCAAAAGTTGATATTCTCTGAGTTTCTACGTTCAACATTCCAATCGTAACAAACCCACAATCGAAAGGAGAAACAGTCGCCTTTTCCTTCGGTTTTTTGTTCCAGTAAGCTGGTCCAATTTTTCTGTTTCCTTTGTGCTTCTGATACTTTGATTGGTTGTGGGTTTTCTTGATTCTGTTGTTATTTCAAATACCCATTTTAATTTTTCCTTGGATTGCGTTTCGATTTCATTGGTTTGCGAACCCCATTTGCATACCAAGTGTTTGGGATGTTATCGTCGTGCATGTTTACATCGTAAAATTTGTCTATACAGATGTTTTTGTAGCCATATCTGTACTCTACGTTTATATGGTGGAGCTTTGTGACCAAATCACTTAACATTTGGTATGGTAGATTCACATTCTTTAAAAAGTGGACATACCAGTGCTTGAAATTCCCGCATATGTAGGGTCTGGGGAAGGGTTGTTCCGAGAATTGGACCCGTGACCTTTAGCACAATGGAGCAGCTTTGCTTGCTGCGCCAGGTCCGCCCTTCTTTGGTTCACATTCTTTGTTTAAGATAAAAAAGGTTCTTATCATCTTCATTAGACTTTTGGGCTTTTATGTTTGCGCTTTCAACGGAGAATTAAACCTAGGCATATTGTTCTCTGTATCGCCGTAATTTTTATAGCCTACAGTTTTTTAATAGTTTTAGGAAGTGAGATGAACAAAAGCTATTCTTTGTCAGAGTAAACCGTCTAAGACTGCATTGTATGCCGTGGATGGGGACAAATATGGAATGCAGCGGTGACACGACGACCAAAATAAACCGCAAGAGAGACTGGGTGGATTCCCTTGTCTCCTAATAAGAAAACCTTCTGCCTCTCTACCATAATGTGAGGTTTCTCATTAGTTGGTGATACGCCGTAATATTTACTCCATTGTGTGGGTGTACATGTATTTAGGGGATTGTATTTCCATATTATAGCTAATTAGTATGTCAAAAGGTTGTTGGGTAGTGTATTGTGGTATCCCTGGAAGTCTTGCATTCATGAAACCTAGTCTCGAGTCAGAAAGACACGTCTAGATTGCCAAGATGGAGATGCAAGTGTCATCATTGCGTACATGTTTAGGTAAGCATCCATTGCAACCAAAGAATTCCAATTTGAATACTTGTCTTGAAATGCTTTCACATTGTAGGAGCATTTCTATACATCTTAGTTAACCTGCACTTAATTGGATAACTGCAGGAAATGTATCCTCCATAGGGGTTGTATCAAAGCGATCCTTCCCCTATTTGTTTTGTCTCCCTCAAATATGTTGATTGCAGCAGGCCTATCTATTGGCTGAATACAAATATGGAATGTCATTACAGAATAGAAATTTGAATTCTGTCATTTTTACGCTTGCAACAAAACTCTTTCCGTTTTATTAATTATTGTATGGAATATATGACAAAAATTATTTTCCTGCAAGAACCATAGTGATGATGGAGTAAAAGATACTGTTGTATTCAGCCTTTTTCAAGGCCAGGGGCATGAGAAACAAACCAGAAGGCGCTCTAAACCTTTTTGAAGAAGGCTAAGATAGAAATCAACAAGATTTTATGTTGCTACAGTGAGAATGGGGGGTTTTCTTCTTGTAGATTAAAACTGCCATGTTTGGATGTACAAACTGTTCCACACATCAGTAGATCTTTGTTGATACTTTTACTCTTATTCAGTTTGTATGCATAGATGGCTGTTCTACTAGCTTCGAAATAGAAGCATTCAAGGAAATTAAACATCTTTCTGAAGCGCAACTTAACTTTTTGATTTCACAGGATGCAGATATCGGTGACTATTACTGATGCTACTACTCTGGGTTACTGGTTAAACTGGAGGGTGGGACTCTGTGCAATATGGGTCTTGGCACCCATGTTGATTGCGTTATATGTGATATGCAAATATGAATGTTCAGACCAATCAAACTTTGAGGAAACAGTAATTCTCCAAGATAAAACTGGGGTTTTGTATAATGATGATGCTTGGAGGCCATGCCTGCAAGAAATTCACCCTTTCTGGTTGTTGGCTTTCCGAGTTATTGCATTCTTCCTGCTTTTAGGGACTCTTATTTTGGATGTTATAGTTCATGGAGGTGGCATATTATACTATTATACGCAGTAAGTAATCTGTTATATTTGGGCTCATCGTATGTTATGCAATATTGGACTAACTTAAGTCTATATCAGGCTGACAGTACTCTCGACAGCATTTACTAGTTCACCAATACAAAAACTACACGCACTTTGGTTCGCATGAATGGGGTTTGAAGGGGTAAATTGGGTATATAGCTACCTTTTGGCAGCAATGGCAGTAAAAGGAGTTGAACAAAAGGAGAGACAACCTGTTCCTTTATTTATTAAATAAACAAAGACACTATGAAGCATGTCAAAATTTGGAATATCCTTCTGTGTATGGCATGTATCATATAAGCAGACTTTCCAGTTAAAGGTTTCCAAAACTTATTCAAACCCCCAGAGGTTTGGATTGCAATACAAATGTGAATTGTTTGTTTCCTATTCTTGAGTCACCTATTGTCCCCAAATCTTAACCTATTCGGAAATAGGGCCAACAAGGTATATAAAGCTAGCACTCCACCTAACATTGAACCTTCTCGTGCACGTATGGAGGCTAGTTAGTACATTGAACTTTCAGGTGTGGCAACACATACCATCTAAATAGTTAGGTGATTGGGTTCTTGAGAGTCTTCTCGCACATTGTTTGATGGTCATATAGTATGTAAATGGGTGCAAAGCTACAAAACCTTATCTGGCTTGTTTAGGATTCACATACAAATACTTTCATTCTTTCAGGTTCCATATGGTTTTGTAATTTTAGGGTGAAAAGTGGTTTTGGATATTTTTGTATACCTTTTACTATTTTTAGCTTCATTTTTTTGATGCATTTTGGTTGTTCAACAGATGGACATATATCTTGGTCACCATCTATTTTGGGGTATGTCACCTAATCATTACATATATCTTCAGACTTACTCCTGAAATATCAATTTTATCTATGCCTAACCTCATGTTTTATGCTATTTTTTTCATAGCTCGGATCACTGCTTTCCATGATTGGATGTTATCAGCATTACAAGATGGGTGCAGCATCAAAGTTTGCTGGGGTGGGGAAAGATGCAGAGCAAGGATTATGTGTGCCTCTCACATACAGCGAAGCTGCATATAAAGCGAGAGAGGAAAAAAGCTTGGATTTCCAAAAAAAGAATGAATGCTACCCTTCTCTAGTAGTCTTGTGTCATGCCTTTCAAGTCATTTTCCAGGTATATCCCCTCTTTAGGGTAATGGTAATGTGATTGGTTATGCTCCAGAATTTCTGGGTTGCTAGGAGCTCATTCTTGTGGCTCTCCTGTTTCTGGAATAGCATCATGACATGCCGTTTTTTTTTTTTTTTCCATAGTACGGTTATTATTACCAGGCAGGTTGCTTCTGTTTTTACATTTTTTTTTGTCATCTTAAACAGATGTGTGCCGGGGCAGTTATGCTGACTGATTTTGTCTATTGGTCCATAATATTTCCTTTCCTTACCATCAAAGATTATGACATGAACTATGTAAGTATTCACATACTTTAAGTAAGCTTGCCCTTTTATTTTTCATGTATTGCTATGTTGCCTCTACTATACTTTTATTATCTGTTATCCTTTCGGCAATTGGTATTTAAGTATTTGCATAGTTTAAGTTGTTTACTTGTTCATTTAGTGATGGTAAATAGTCAAACTTGACTATTCATGCCAAATTTGAATATCGTATTTTCAGCCTTTGCTGTTAGTAGCCTACAAGCCCCACAAGACATTTTGCTGCATAGATTACATTCTGCTGTACTTTTGTTCTGCATTTACCAAGTCACGAAGAATACCTCTAATGAGAAAACCTCGAAAGAAAATTATTTTTCATATTGTGTAGCCACACTTGGTCTCTCATTTGAATTATGGTACTCAATCTAATGCGTCTGTTGTATGTCCCTTCTGGTATTGATGCATCTGCTCCAGTTTCTTTCCTTCACCTTTTCTTCTGGTAGTTAATCTTCATTTTGTTGCAGAATTTCCTTTTCTGATTATTTTTTTTTTGTTTCTTGTGAGAGTCACACATATTTCTGATGGTGTTTTTGTTTAAAAAGTACTTGATATTTCATTTTGAGTAATTGGTTTTCCTTTGTTAACCAGTTAACAGTAATTACACACTCGCTCAATGCCATACTGCTCCTCGGTGATACAACATTAAATAGCTTGGTAAATTGCTAATTCCTTTTATCATTTTGACCTTTTCTTTTACCCTTGTTTCATTTTGTTGTTGACAAATCTTTGACATATTGGTAATCTTGTACCTCTATTTTCAGCGGTTCCCCTGGTTCCGGATTTCTTACTTTATTTTGTGGACTGGGGTATATGTTATCGTCCAGTGGATTGTTCACGCCTGTATCTCACTTTGGTAATTCTTGCCTCCGTCTGTTATATTGTGTCAAAATATTGGTTTCTTGACATGGATACCGATATTTCCATTTGTTACAGGTGGCCATACCCATTTCTTGACTTATCAGCTCCAAATTCTCCCTTTTGGTATGTTGTCTCGATCACTCAATCACCATTGAGGCGTAAAAGATGATTTTTCCTATTATTTGGAGTGGAAAATCATTTTACCTTTTTGATACCTGCTACAGATGTGTGTGTTTTTGGGACCTTATTTGGCAATTTCTTAAAGGGAACTGATTTTCGCGCTCCAAGATTTACTGCAGGCGCTCCACCTTTTTGTTTTTATACTGTGATGTTTCTAGTAATATCAGTGTATATTTTGTTTTTACACTGTGATGTTGCCAGCAACATCACAGTGCAAAAACAAAAAGGTGGAGCGCCTGCAGTAAATCTTGGAGCGCGAATATCAATTCCCTTTCTTAAATTTAACATCTCCTTTTCTCGTAGTTTACCAACATCTTAAAGTATTGGTTGCATGCCGAACATGAAACATGCCCTGGACAAAGATGTACTATTGAAATGGTCTTGTCCAGTTTGTTCTAAAGTTTTGAAGAATAATTTTGTTATTTCCAATTCAAAATTTCCTTCATTCAACTTTGCCTCCATGCCTTGCCTTACCAAAGTTAACTGTTCATTTGGTTTCGAATTTGTTTTTCCAGATATTAGTATAAAATTGTATGCAAAGTCTTATTAACAAGTTGTGATGCTGAAATGCAGGTATTTGTTGGTGTGCTTGATGCATATTCCCTGCTATGGTGTGTTTGCACTAATTATGGATTTAAAACACTTTGTATTATCGAGATGGTTCCATCAATCGTACCAGGGCATGAGATAAAAACGATTCCAAGGTTGAGATCCGTAAAATTTTATTATGTTTCTTCCAAATTGTTTTGGAATTTCAAGATCTCGATCCATGTTCCGGCACTACAGAATAGCAGGATGTGTTTTCAGGTGGTTCTGAAATTTTCTTGGTTATCTGGAGAAGTTGGTTCAAGTCAACCCAAGATCATCAGCCTCTTCCAAAGAAAAGATGTCATTTGTTTATTTATTTCTGTAATTTTCTTCTTGTTCTGATTTTTTTCCTTCATACACGTGTATACATACATGTATGTTTATTGGCTCCTTCTTCCACTCGACAAATGCTAGATTTTCTCCACTAACCATTCCGAACGCTACTTAAATAGATTCATTTTTATTTATCTTGTAATGTTTTATTGTTATCAATGAAATGTAACTTTCTTGCTGATAAAATTAAATTAAATTAAGACGTGCAATTCTTTATCATGTTCGTCAGTGCGTTGGAGGTTGTAGCATGGGAAATTGAGAGTCTTTCTTGTGTCTAAGACTCAAACTCTCTTACTGGTGAGAAATAAAAATTCTGGCCAAGTTAGTAGCTAGTCTCAATAGATAAGAATCACACAATATAGAAAGAAAAATGTTTAATCTCTCTGACAGCCCCTCAAATATGAGCTTGTAATTGCTTAACCTCCCTTAACTAGAAAGGATCCGGATCCTTGGACTGGATGAGACAGTCCACATCGTGACCGTCCATTGAAGAGTTAACTCTTTCATGGAAGGGTTTTTTTAACACATATCAATTCATTATAGCAGATTGAAGAGTTGATTCTTCAATGGAAGAGTTTTTGAACAAGTCTCAATCATTCATTGCAGCAAATGGACGGTCGCGATGAGAACTGTCTCATCGAGTCCAAATGTTGGACTGGAGAGGATCCAGACCCAGAAAACCAAACCAAGCACATAATTGAGGGGGTACTTTTGCTTGGTTTAGAAGTTTAGCGATATTAAGCGATCAAAACTCATAGCTGAGGGGGTACAAGAGGAAATTAACCCGAAAAAAATTATTCCTCCACTCCAGGCAGCCACGATTACTAGTACGTTGCTCTGGAAGCAGTCGGTTCTGCTCTGGCCTGGCCATAGCGTTTACTTAAGACATAACTGCCACTTCAGAGCCGCATTAACTGATTCCAGCAATGGTAGATAGATACACCCCTCAACCACCAAAGACCCAGATTCATAAGTTGACCTGGTCCCCTGGCCCGGATGCATGAGCCGTAAAAATAATACTACTTACACAATGCAGGTCACATAGTCTTCCCTCTAGCTCTCGCTCCTGCTCTCAATCCAGTCCTTGTTATACGCTCCCGCTCTCCGTCCTCGTTCATCTGAGAGTTCTTGAGAGAGGCTTTCATGCTCGCGCTTCTGTTCTCACTGAATGCATATACCTTGCATGAACAATTTTGGGGGGAGATCGTTCAGTCATTGGTGACGGTTCCGGATTTATGCAGTACTAATGGCTGTTTTTGCTCACAGCTGGGCTTCCATTTCTCTCTCTCCTCGTCATACTCGCAAGCGTTTCCTTGATGCGCGGATCGCTCAATCAGCTCCTCCAAGGAAGCTGATATCTACAGCGACTGATTCGGTCCGGTCTCGAGTAGATTTGGCTGTATTTTCCTCAAAAGAGGTAGTACTAGTTAACGACCAAACATTATCTAAAACCACACACAAATACAGAGTCTGTGGGGCCTGAGTGTGTGTAAGTAAGTGTTTGTGTATTTGCCTGTGCGGTACCAAAAGTTGAATCAACGACTAGTGTGGATTACACAGTCTGTTTGGTTTCTGAGAAAATGTAGGATTGTTACAGAAACTATTGATACAGATGTATTGATTAGTTTTTCGTGTTTGTGTTTTGCTTTCTTATCTTCTTATTTCTCTGTATATCACTCTCATTTTTCTACTCGTATTTCCTCAGCAAACGGAGAGAATACAAAATGTTGTACTAAAATCTACAGCGACTGATTTTCCACGCTCTTGGCTTGATTTGCCTATTGCTTCCTCACAAGAGGTACTCGATGATTCGTGTTGAAGTTCACAATTTCCACCTGTTTAGTTTATGAGAAAATGCAGGAAGGTTACAGAAATTCAGAAACTGAAAGCAGCCTGTGTCGATACTTTGCGTACTTTGGTGTTTCCTCTTATTTTTGGTCTAATTTGAACACGTGCATCTTTTGTTTTCTTGCTTGTTTAATCTGTTTGTGCAGTTGATGGAGCGTTTGTTGAATCACGAGGACATGACCGAAGAGGAGGCTGAAGCTTCTCTCAACTTCCTGCTTAGTGATGGCAGTGAAACGTTAATTAGTGCTTTTCTTGTCCTATTAAGAGCCAAAGGAGAAACTTATGAAGAAGTATGTATGCATACACATATACATACACATTCATATTCACACACTTGAAAAATGCATGCCAAATTGTGTAGTCGAAAATTCTGCTCTTTGAGAATTTTGATAAGGATTCGACTTGAGTGATGTAGTGGTGGCGTTTTTACAATTGAAAGACATCTTGATGGGGAAGAGATGTCGTTGCTTAAACTAAGAAGTCTTTTTCTTTCTAGTCTGTTTAGCATAGAGTCAAGGGAGTGTAAACCTATCCATAACAATTTCTTGGCGTGATAGAAATTTTTAGTGTTCAGAGCGGTGTATAGGCTCTGTTTATTGATTGATCTCTTTTGGTGCTGTCCACGTTTTTCCTTTAGTTCTTTGCTTTATTTTGCACATGGTGGCATTCCCGTGATGCCTTTGATGGGTTTTGTGTATTAGAGTGATAGGCCCACAACATAGCCACATTTTGTATTCCTGATTTCTATCGCCTATGGAACTGGTATGTCTACAAGGACAGAGGCATAAACATCATGTAAGGTGGTAGTTCACAATTACCTTTCTTGTGATATAGATTGTAGGACTAGCAAGAGCAATGTTCAAATGCTGTAGGAAGGTTGAAGAGATACATAATGCGGTTGACATTGTTGGGACGGGCGGTGATGGGGCCAACACAGTAAATATTTCGACAGGAGCAGCTATTCTTGCTGCAGCCTGTGGAGCAAAAGTTGCAAAGGTATAATCTGTTTTTGCAGTTGTGGAGTTCATTTAGAGTGATACTGGTCAAGTTAGAATTGGCAATAGCATCTTTATTGCAGCAAGGAAACCGGTCAAGTTCTTCTGCTTGTGGAAGTGCTGATGTTTTGGAAGCCTTGGGGGTGGTCATTGACTTGGAACCTGAGGTTAGTGCATCAAAACTTGAACAAGGTTGAGGAGCTTGTTATTTACAGAAATTTCAGAAGTACTAATTAACATGTTAAATGCTTAATATTGAATATTTGCAAATTGACAACAGCTCATGAGCTTAATTGGGGTGTTACTGCTAAGTTAGATTTACAGTGAACATATAATGATTAATTTTCTGTGCATCATTTGATCAGGGGGTGAAGAAGTGTGTGCAAGAAGTGGGAATTGGTTTTATGATGTCTCCGAAATACCATCCAGCAATGAAAATTGTTGCACCGGTGAGGAGAGTGCTAAGAGTGAAGACTGTATTTAATATCTTGGGTCCCATGCTAAATCCGGCGCGGGTGCCCTTTGCTGTTGTTGGTGTTTACAAGGAAGATATGGTATATTGTTTTCATCTTATATGCTTTAGATTTTGTCTTTCTGACTTATAACCTAGGATTGGCCATTGCGTGGTGCAACCTTGTAGGCATAGGCTGTCAATCATAAGAACATGGGTCCGAGTCTAAGTGCAACCACTTTGTGCGGGAAAAAAATACATGACTAAACCTCTATTACTGTCACTGACCAGTATTTTTTTTTGGGGGGTAGTATAGTAGGTTTTTATCTCCCGCTCTTGACATCGCACAATGTATCTGTCTTATAACATCTCTCTCTCTCTCTCTCTCTCCACCAGTGAATTCATAAGTTCTACAACAATGAAAACGTTAATAAATTAATGATGCTCCAATTTATCTTTCAGCACGATTGTCTTTCGATTATCTGTGTCCGAAATTTCCCCATAATGTCGGCTTTACAGCTGGTAATATTTAGTATAAGTTGTTCGTGCCAGTAACTAAGGCTGGTGCTATGCTAATTCAACCCTTCCAGCACCCTGCCTTGGCAGGACCAGCTCTTTGTAATGGCTTTGAAAGTTTTTGCTACCAGATTAAGAAGCTTCTGACTTCATAATCATTCAGCATTTTCAGTTGTTTTTTTTCAATTATTGTCGTCTAAAGGAGTAGATATCACAGTTTGGAATGGCCAACTTAGGTTACTTTCTGGAGGTTTGCCTTGACAATTGACCGATACTTCTTGCACTCTCTAGAGGTTTTCTTTTTGTTATTTTTTCTTTGTACTCTTGGCTCAGAAAAGCATTGCATCAGTACGTATGAAGAGTACATTAGAACGAGTGAAGCTGTTTCCTTATATTAGAACTAGCCATGACCATTTTCTGATTCTCGGTGAGGTGGTAATCATACCATGACACCATGACATTGAATGAAGAATTTTGCCTACTGTTCTGTGATACCTGTCCATGATTAGGGTTCCCTTCTATCAGTGGATTGTGGACACATTATGCATTTCTCGTTTTGTGTAGGGCACGAAATATTAAGTTTGAACAGTTGCCGTCCTAATCTAATAATTATGTTGTTCCAATGACTTCCTTTCTTTTTATTTCTGTGTGCAATAGTTGTGAGATTAACTTATTTATTCATGGGCAGGTCAGTAAAATGGCTAAAGCACTGCAACGGTATGGAATGAAAAGAGCATTAGTCGTTCACTCTCAGGGCTTAGATGAAATGAGTCCTCTAGGTAAGATCTACTTTTTGATTTTTTGAAATCTCTGCTGATTTTGAAGAACTCGATGCCATTAATGCTTTAGGCAAGCATAGAACACTACTCTATTCGGTACATCAATATCCTTATTCCCTATTACTTATAAATTTGATTTGGATATCCCTTTTACTTCCTCTTCTCAATCTGGTTTGCATTTCTGACCTTTTTTTTTATAAATGTTGACAGGGCCTGGCGAAATTCTTGATATCACACCTGAAAAGATAGAGAAATGTTACTTTGACCCACGTAACCAGTTCCCTCCCTCATTCTATTGACTCGGACAAAATTTATAGTTTAGATGTGCTTAAAACAGATTGGGGTGAACTCTAGCCCCAAGTCCACCTTATGGAGGCGTGACTCTGTTATGTATGCCTTGGTTAGATTAATTTAAATCTTGAGGAGGTATTTGAAATCCAGGTTTAAATTCAATAAGTACATGTTAGTTGAGCTCATCCTGCCGCTAGATATATGCATACTTTTGTGGTTCACCATAAGTAAAGCTCAATTGAAATTCCGGGTTTGCATGTATGAAAGGGAAATACATCCATGTTCATGTTGTGTAGAGTTGAAGGCATGAAAACTGTCATCCTAAGCATGTTTTCGCGAACACATATTGTTAAGGCTGTTTGGAGTTTAACTCAAATTATCAGTGCAAATTTCTTGCCAAAGGTATTTTTCATGCGCGGTTTGTAGAGTTCTTCCTAAAATCTGCGGGTTTTTTCCTGTGCAGTGGATTTTGGTATTAGTCGATGTACTTTGGAGGACTTGCGAGGAGGAGGTCCAGTGTACAATGCAGAGGTACTAAGGCGTGTACTATCTGGCGAAAGAGGACCCATAGCGGATGCATTCGTAAGTCTCTCCTCACTTTCATTTCAACTCACGTCATGACAAAGTGTCAACTTGTTTCTCAACTTAACAACATAATTTCTGTTGTCAACCTGTAAGAGAAATTGAAAATGCATGCAAACACCCATAAGCGGAATTGAAATGCAGATTTCGATATCCAGCCATTAGGATTCCTGTAATTGACCTCAGTTTATTTGCTAAAACAAGAAGTGGAAATAATAAAAGACAAAGGGGATATAGGTGAACTTGAAATGGAGCAGATCCAGGGTTATTCTCTCATAGAGGATTAGCTTCCTGGATGGATCTTTCTATTGGAGGATTCAAAGTAACTTGGCGAAAGGATTTATTTGAAGTCGTTTGCTAGGAATTCTCGCAACCCAAAATATTTACACGTGGCTAAACAAACTCTACCTGTTCACCATCTTCGCGAGGTCTCTCAATCCTTAGCAATCTTTCCTTTGAATCCCAAGTTTAATTATCTATCCTTGAACTTTATCTCTGTCCCTCTTTAGCTTAGTTTTGATTCTTTTGAAATGAGGGTGACCCTTCACGAGCTACCACAGAAGTCATTCACACATGGAACAACTACTTATTTGGTCTGCATTGTATCAGATCTTGAATGCTGCAGCAGCACTATTGGTCAGTGGACATGTTAGCAACCTAGCAGAAGGCGTAGCACTGGCATGCGAAACTCATCAATCAGGGAAGGCTCTCAAAACACTCGACTGCTGGATTGAAGTGACAAGGGTAAATGGATTTTCTTCCTCTGCTCCTGTTTCGTTATCAGCCTTTGAAGATAACTTGATGTTACGCTATTCTTTCCCGGTTTGTGTTTATTTCAGAAATTCAAGTAGCCTATACTACTGCCATGGTTGCTGGACTTTTGACCAACTATCAACTGCCAAAGTTCGATCTTGTTTATAATTGAAGGAAAATGAAGATTCGTGTAAGTAATGTCTTGTAGGCTCCGTTTGTTTGGATGTAAAATATTTTTGTCAAAAACATTTTACGTAATTTCCGTTGTTTGGTTGTTCAAGTGCACGGAAAATGAACTTTTTTGAAAAATGTTTTACTCCAATGGCCGTAAAACAATTTACAGCCGAAAAACCGGTAAGTCAATTTCCTACGCTACGCACCCTTTGCACATTCGACCATCACCTCTATTGAACAACCGCTCGACAAAGGGATTCTCCTATTCCCTCATGCCATGTTAATAAACATGGAAAAAGGTCCCCTCTCTCTCTAACTAACCGCAAGACTCTCTCTCTACCCACTTGCATTCCTAGGCACACCATGGCCTTCATCTATCTCCTGGACTTCCTCCAAACATCAAGTACTTTCACTTTAATATTACTCCATGCAAATTAGATGAGTTATTATTTTGTGTAATAGTAAAATTACAATTCAACCAAACACCCAAAAACAATTGTAAAATTTGTATTTTCCTGTAAAATGTTTTACATGAAAAATATTTTTAGTTGTAAAATATTTTACACCCAACCAAACAGAGCCGTAATGTCGGCCTACCATGTGGTAGTCCCACAAATACCAATTGCTGCAGGATCCCCCGAAGAGAACAGTGCATTTTTTGCACATTTCTTGGACTGCAGTGTTGAAATTTCAACGAGTCATCAACGTTTGTCATCTGAAGCCAAAACAAAACAAAAAAAAACCTAGTCAGTTTCGTATGATGGTGTCTGAACTTGTACCCAGATCATCTTATTGTGTGGAGATTTTGATTGTAACATTTATTGTTAAAATGGTGCTGGTGTTTTGAAAAAAGGCTTTCAGTATCATTTCTTGGAAGTCTGATTGTTAAAGAATTCGTGTTAGGTGCTTCTGAATTTTCGCATGTGGAGATGGGCAGGTTACAGATATTACTACTTTTTTTTTTTTTTTTCCCCATAGTTTATACATCAGCGGAGGATTAGCGGAGTGTTAATATGTTAGTCGACAAGAGTTCAGAGTCTATCCATAACCTTGAACTCCAAATTACTCTTGCATTACTCTAGTACAACAATTAAATTTCCAAAGTCCTTTTTTTTTTTTTATCCGAATTTCCAAAGTCCTTGACTTAATGTTTTGTCTGTACTTAGTTTACTAGACCCAATTCTTTTCTTTTCCATCAATAAAACCATTATTTAAAAGTTAAGGTGCATGTAAATTGGCCCGAACACCTGAGTTATCAAAAAAGAAAAATAAAAAATCATTATCCACAGTCTAAGGCTGTATTTTGGATCTTCTACTTACGTAGAGATTTGTCAAAGGAAAAAGAAAACAGAAGGAAAACGACTTTGATCGTCTTTCCTGCATCACGTAGAAGAGTCCCTTGTTCTTTCGTGCTCCTATTTTCTTTCTCAAAATCCTGATTTGACTTGAGACAGAGAAGAGGAACCAAACGTCCCACATATACAGTTATACCTGCCCTGGCCCCTGGGTGCACTAGGGGTGTAGTGCGCGATCCAAGCTGTCAATGGTTCAAATAACCTAAGATGAAATCTGAACCTTCGATTGCCGAGACATATAACTCGGATCGCGCACTACACCTTGCACTACAAGATCGTCGGTTCCGCACATGTCATTGTGGTAATAAAACAACTCGAAAACTACAACGGACAGCTCGAATTGCGCCCTACACCCTTGCACTACAGGATCCCCCTGGTGCCCATATCAGTGTGGTAATGAAACAAAGCGAAAACTGCAATTCCACAAATGCAACTTACTCCATACATTAACCAAATCTCCAAAAAAAGAGATTGAAACCATGAAAACATTAACAACTTCATGCAAATTGCTCTTAAGGTTTTAGAGCGGAGTCAAACAACAAAGACAGCCAACACAAAGGTAACTAATTTATTACAATAGTGATAACTGGTAACTTAGCATTTGTAGAAACCAGACACAAGTAATCCTCTAAGAGGAAGAAGCTTTGGCAACAGCTCCAGCATCAGCCAGCAAAGGCATGAGCTTTCCTCCCTTGTGCATGGCCGTTGTTGCTGCAAAACGATAGAAATAGGAATCATTCGCACGGAATAGAAAACTTCAACCGTTGGAACTGAATATGAAACGATTTAATAGGTTAAGGGGTTGAAGCCATACCATCGCAGCCACCGATGTGATTGCCGCCAATGAACACATTCGGCACAGTTTTCTGACCAGTCCATTCTTTCAATGCTGCTTGTATCTCGCCTCCATCAGCTGTAAAGTGTTTGCAAAGAAAGGTGTTTATTTACCTAATACAATGTCACACACAACAAGAATGTTCTGCTACCAAATAACACGCGTAGTGATACTGCAAGTTAACCAAATGTCGCTTCGGAACAAAAAGTAACAAACCAACGTAAAAGCAGGTAACGTAAAAGCAGGTAATTCTACCGATACCATGATCCAATCAGTACGTAGAATAGAATTCGACCTGAATTCCTTAGTATCCGTAGGATTGCCATCTTTTTGGTCAGATTGTTTAGTTCTTTCCCGAAATGGTAATAAATTGGCCATGTTTTAATAGAAAAAATACATAAGATTCATGCTTATGAACTTAGTTAGACACCTACAGCAAAATAGCACAATAGAGTTACAAATGGGGCATGTTTGGGCAGAAAAATTGAATTTCAGGAACCTAATCACGAGCTCGTTATACAGATCCAACTTCAACTCTTCTGTAAAATTAGGCAGCACTCGCAGAAGAGGCCATAAACAACTGCACAATGGTGTTGATCAAATGTGTTTGAAAATTCGAATTCAGTCATCGGATTGGCTAGCACAAAGCTTTATTCAAATTGTCTGGATACATAATTGTGGCAAGTACGCATACAACAGATACTTAGTCCGCAGCGAAAATACTCCCTCGTTTCCTAAAAGAGAATTCACAACGAAACGAGCAATTTTCGAATGAAAAATGAAGTACTCCTGTGCATAATTGAAATCTTGGTGTCAAGATAGCACTTAATTTTTTATCCAAAAAAAATTGCACGTCTCCTCGTAACGAGAGAGAGAGAGAGTGTTCACCTTCAGAATCCAACTCAACGGCCTTGAAAGTGGCTCCGATATCCGTGAAAAGTTTCTTCACGCTCACGCAGTACGGACAAGTCGTTTTGCTGTGGATCAAAATATAAACCAACACACAGACAGACAATACATAATTATTCCTCACACCAAATCAAATAGATCAATCAACACATACACATATATGTAGAGAGAGAGAGAGAGAGGGAGAGAGAGAGAGACCTGAAGACGACGACTGGATTGGAGGCGACCATCTCCTTGGCCTTGGACATAGCCATTTCTCTCTCTCTCTCTCTCTCTCTCTCGCTTGCTGAACTCGTGTGCAGATCTTCAAAAGCTAGGGCAATCTGCGGATATATATATACAATACGAGTTTTTTTGTTTTACTTTTATCCAAAGGCGCGATTATTATTATTATTTTTTTATTGCTCACTACATCTCGGGACTGGTTAAAAATTATAAATAATATTTTGGTAGATAACTGTTGAAAATAAGATTATATTTTGATAATTACATGTCGAAAATATATTTAACTTTAGTAAACAACTACCGAACATATATTTTTTGTAAATAGTTGTTGAAAAAATATTATATTTTAGTAATTGAATGTTAAAAATGTACCTCAATTTCGGTAACTAACTGTCGAGTATAATTGAAAATTTTTAACGAGTTATGAGAAAAAATAAATGAATGCGAAGTAGCAGCGCTCTTATCCGATTATTGTAAAAGAGTTTATTGTATATGGGGCACCTTAATGTACGGAAAGTCAATGAACACTTGGCAGCTTCCGAACCCTTGGATCCAAATTTTGACGTGTCGTGTCTATCCTGTCCTGTGCGTTGGCATCTTGCAAGCCCTTGGATCCAATTTTTAATGTGTCGTCAGCTTGACAGTCAAACCACCGGGAAATTTTGGGAGACAGATTAGTACGATCACAGATGACCACAGGAAAATTAAAATTAACTTTTTCCATATATTTTGGGGAGTACTGGTATGAGGACCGCCCGCCGTAGAGAAATCATACCGATGGCTGTGTTGGGCCGTCTCTAGCTACCGGACGGCCGATCTGAACTGTCCAAAAATTCTTAAAAAAAACCAAGGGGACCCATTTTGAGAATCAATGGCATTTGATGTGTGTAGTGTGCTTGATCTAAACACCCTATTTTTCATGTATATATATATGTGTGTGTTTAAATCAAGCACTCTACACACATCGGATGCTATTGATTTTCGTGTAAGAGCACCTTGGTTTTTTTTTTTTTAAAATTTTGAACGGCTCGGATTAACTGTCGGTACGATTTTCCTGCGTTTTGGTCGGTACATATATCATTTTCGATATTTAGAATCTTCAGAGTAAATATTTACTTTTATTTTCACCCAAAACAAATATTGCAAAAAGGAGGACTTTAATGTCCTACAAAAATTTCCTCACAGGATAGTAATTTTTTTCCCCTTTACTTCACATTTTTCGAGATTGACTTTCGTGCATAATATTCACGGCAAATGAACGAACGGAGAGTGATGAGCCCAACTACACTAAATGTACACTAGATTGCATATTTTGGGGTCTCCCTCTAATGATCGAAGCCGTTTAACTTATTTGAAAATATTATCTTAAGGGTTCTTGAAGGAAAAAAATAGTTCATTCAGATGTCAATAAGAGCTTGATCGATGTTTGTCCCCGAATTCACAAGGACAAAAATTGGATGAATCGATGAAGTCTTTACTGATACATCTGAATGAGCTGATTGTTTTGAAAGACCTTGAATATATATTTTAAATAAATTGAACGGTTTCGATTATTTGTGTGAGACCCATCCAACACAATACAATATATATTTGGTGTACTCTGGATGGGTTACAGGGGGTTTGAGTTGGACGATCACAATTATTTACTCGTTAATCTTATTGGATTGTTGTGATTTGTGAGAAACAATTGGATATTGATAAGTATCTAATCAAGGTGGTTGCGGAGTCAGTTTTTTTTTTGTAAACGATAGAAGAGATCATTTTTATCAGATATGAAATACAGAATGCAAATCTGGGACACTACGGCTCCGTTTGTTTCGATGTAAAATGTTTTACAATGTAAAATATTTTCCATATAAAATGTTTTTTCAGAAAACAAATTTCAAACTTTTATTTTCCGGTGTTTGGTTGGCACTTGAAAATATTTTCAGAAATCAACAAAATAGTGTATAGAGAGAGATGAGGAGCTTAAACGATGGAGAGATATGAGATTATTGGAATTGAACGTAGGTCAAGACTAATGATCGAGGAAACGAAGCAATGAGAATTGCAGTAGAAGGCAGCGGGTTCATTTCGGAAAATAACTTACGGAAGATTTAAAGGTAAGTCATTTTCATCTAATTGATGGAAAATATTTTACATGTATAATGTTTTCCTTATTCTTTGTACAACTAAACACCGGAAAATAGGTAAAATATTTTACCGAAAAACATTTTACGTCCAAACAAACGGAGCCTATATCAATTGTGAAAGTCCACGAGACAACCAGACCCAACAACTCAACTAATACGAGAAATAAACCCATCATAGGGTAGAAACAAAGAAAGAAAGGAAGAACACCCATATATAGGTGGGCATAACTGAACTTCTGACCTTTCAGTGAGATGCAAAAGTCCTGGTGATAGAAAACAAATAGGAGGTGTGAGGTCCATTTCATCATTCCCGTGAATTTTTACAATACGGAGGAATTGGCAAATAGGGTTGTAAATGAACCGAGCTACTCGTGAGCTCGGCTCGGTTCAGCTCATTTAGTAAACGAATCGAGTTCGAGCTCAAGTATTCGGCTCGTTTAGCAAACGAGCCGAGTGAAATTTGGCTCGTTCGACAAAAGCTCAGCTCGTTAAAAGTGTATGTGTGACCTGCGAATGTGTGTGATTGTGGAATTTTCCCAAATCAAATCCTTATGAGAAAACTAAAATGCGCTTCTACGCCTTTCACGGTGAACAACACACGACAAGCAACCGTCTGCGTTTTGCGAAAACTCTATTTCACTCTTATTGGTTGGAAAAAAATGTGGGTAAACTGTTCGACAAAATATTCTTACGGGTCCCACACATTATAAATTCGACCCGTAGAGATACGCGCTGGTTGGTTCGGGCACATAATTATCAAGAAAAAAATTGGAATTTATTTTAGTTCGTTGTCGAAATACTATATATAGATTGCTCCAGCTGAAACAGTCAAAATCAAGACCTTTAATTTAGGCTGTTAACAAAAATCAGCTGTCACTTGGTAATTATACCCTCAAACTGCGAAAATGCTACAAAAAATAGAATCCATTAAACCTTCAAACCAAAAACACAACAAAAATCATGAATAATCAAATCCCAAATTCTGATCTTCTCTTCAATTTCTATAGAGAAAAATCATCTCTTTCTCTATTAATTTCCCAACTCTCCCCCTCTCATGGCCATCGTTCTTTTCTCCTTTGTCGCCGTCCTCGTAGCTCCGTTACTCCATCTATCGATGGTGGTATGTGAAACGGACGTCGTCCTTCAAAAAATATGCGGACACAACCAAGCGCGAGACGGATTGAAATACATGGCAAATTATTTCAACGTTACGAAAACGATGCATGGAGAGATGCGAAAGAAGAGGTTTGCGTTGAGGAAAGGGGGCGAGGACCCTGACCAGATTTACGTGTTGTCTCAATGCATGAACGACCTTCCTGGCGATGCTTGTGATGCCTGTTTTTCTCGAGGTAGCTCAATGCTGAGTAATTGCTTGGCGTTCACCTCCGGTCGAATTTTTCTTGGCGAATGCTTCATGAGGTTCGACAATTATAACTTCTTTCGCGAAACCACTTCAACATCTATCGACGAACATCAGGTAATGTTTGTTTCCGTTCGATTTTGGTAATCTTGTTCCAAATATAATTTGTGAATCCTAGTTTTTGGGAAACATGGGGCTGTTTTTTCGTTAATTTGAAACCACAACCATCTGGTGGTACATTTAGCAGGGTTCTGTTTTTTAAAAGGAAATAAAATTCCTTGAAAAGGCAGAACAATAAAAATTTATTTGAATGTTCCAAAAATGTGATGATCATTATGGTCACTAGAGCAAATAATTATTCAGATTAAATATACCTTGCGCCCCTACACTTGACTCAAATTCCCGAATCGAACGCTTTGATTACCTATTTCAATTGTAACAATTTGCTAGATCAAATTCTGATGTAAACCTTCCAACATGCCCGTGTATTGACGCGTATGTGAAAATATTTTGGAAGCCATGCTGGCGTTATTCGTTAGTCCACGTAACAACTTGTAGAAAATTGATAGAAAATCCTAAGCATAAGGGGGTCAATCGTAACATTTGGAAAATCAAAATCAAATACGGGATATAGAGTAAATGTTCGGGTGAAGAATGTAATTAACCTTCTCTCTTTTTAAGTTTTTTGGAAGCCATGGTCATATTTTTCAGAAGTTTCTGCCCTAATTTTTTGTTACTCTAGACAGTGTTACAATGATGCATTGTTTCTCAGTTTGCATGGCATTGTATTCTTTTGTGTTATTGATAACTTGGTGTCCGAACCAGCTTTCGTGCATCTCGATTATTTCTAGGTCCGTAAAGAGTTAAACGACTATGCAAACTTCCAGTGCCTTTAGGGTTTGGAATGTTTGGCTTTTGTGAGAGTCAACCTCGTGACTTCTGGGAGGACAAACCCTTTAGTTGATATCTCATACCGCTCAAACAAACCTCTTTTGCGCCAGAAAAGTTTCTAACAAACTGCACATAAAATTGAAAATAAAAGGTGTACAAATTCGGATGTACACCCGTGTGTCCAGAACCATCAGACGTGTGTGGACTCCACGCCCAACATGTGAGACCACACACATCGGACTGTTCTTGACGCACCTGTGGGCCTCGGTTTGCATTTGTAGCATTGCTGAATTAAAATTCACCAAAGCATGTATAGGGGTTTTGATTGACTGATTTAATTGAATTGGTAAAAAAGAGATGCAGCAACAACACTGCCCCTGCACCCAAGCAATACACAGAATCAGCAACAGTTTTAATCGATGAATTGGCGCAGAGGGCGCCCAGAAACAGAGGATACGCCAGAGGGAAAAAGAAAACTTTCAAAGACGATGATTCACCGGTCCATGGCGTGGCTAGTTGTTTGAAGACAATGGACACTCGCAGCTGTGCTACGTGCTTGGCCAACGCTAGCGCAGCTGTTGCCCGGTGCCTGCCATCGGAGGAGGGGATCTCTTACACTTCCGGTTGCGTTGTTCGTTACTTTCACCAGCCGTCTGCCAACAAGAGTAAGGCATTTTGCTAGCTACGTTAGCTTTTTTGTGTCATCTCCGGCAGACTCTTTAAATTTTTGTGTTGTACTTCATTTTTTCTTGTATGATAAAAGTATAGCTTTTATCTCACATGGTTACACCCCATTGCATCAGTATTGTCGCGCGCCCAGTTTTTACTGGCCATGGCCTACTCACTTTTTAGGACAAGGAGGCGACGCTTTCAAAATCTAGAATCGGGTGTCAATAAGTACCACACAATTGAGAACTTATTCATTGTGTGATACTTTGTTACCACTCTAAGGGCTCTTCTTCTTCATTGTTCATTTCGATTCGTTGACATTCTATTACTACGTAAAATCTTTTGCAGATAATTTCGTTATGTATGCCAAGTACGCGCTTGGAGCTGCGGCCTTTTCGTTGACCGTGTTTTTGATAGGGATTGTTGTTGGTAACCTCATTTACAAGAAAAGAAAAAATCGCCAGATTGAAACTCAAGGTAAGGACTAATTTTTTTCCCCTATCTAAAAGTCATTAATTTTTCATATTTAACACCTGATAATCATAATTGCGAACTTTTTATAGGCTTGGAGATCAATTCACTAATAACAATAAGCATGAGATTCAAATACTCAACACTACAAAAAGCAACCGATGACTTTTGTGTATCCCACAAGATTGGACGAGGAGGTTATGGGGAAGTATTCAAGGTACAATTAATCAGTTCTTTTAGGTTCTGTTTGAGTCATTGTTTTTTGTGTTTAATTCTGATAACTGTTCTTGACTAGTATATAAGTTCATGATCCAAACAAAGCCTTGCTAGGTCGCTGGTGCTGATGCCTCCTTCCTTTCGGTTTTCACCGTTTTTTCTGATTTGGAACTGGGTTTTGAGATGACAGGGAGCACTACAAGATGGGAGAGAAATCGCGGTAAAGCGGCTATTCATGAGTGGCAGGAGTCAAACCAATACAGTTTGCAACGAAATGGACATAATTTGTCTGGCCCAACACGAGAACTTGGTGCGATTCCTGGGTTCTTGCTTCGAGAATGACAGCCTCCTTGTGTACGAATTCGTCGCGAATGGAAGCCTTGACTGCACCCTATTCGGTAAGCTATGCTTGTTACTACGTAACAATTCTCTATTGCTTCTTGTTTGGCAAAAGTTTTCAAACTCTTGCGTTTTTTGAATCGTTGTTTCAGTTAACCAGCTTCTCAATGTTTTAATCGAATTTCATCGCTTACTGTTAATATTGTCTTTAGAATTTGGCAACTAATTTTATGTTACGCGCGAAATGGAAGGAAGATCCGGAGAAGAAGAAAGGACTGGACTGGAAGAAAAGGCTGGGAATAATCGAAGGAACAGCCAAAGGGTTAGAGTACCTTCACAAACAATGTCAAGCACGGATTATTCACAGAGACATCAAAGCGAGTAACATCTTACTCGACTGGAAATATAGACCGAAAATCTCGGATTTCGGTCTAGCAAGATTCTATTCAAACGACCAAATTGGTTCCAACATCGCGATTGCAGGGACACTGTAAGTACGAGATTTCATCTCTTATAATCTTGCCTTGAATTTTTCGCGAATTAGCTTATTGACTCCCGAACTGGCTGAAAACAAGTACGAGAATCAATACAAAATCCTGTATCAACACATTGAACTAGTAGAGTATGCTATGTTTCATGATTCAACACTTGAAAGCTCATAATTTTTCGGTAGTTACGGACATATTTCTGCAGCTAAACTGTATATGCAATAGATACCTTATGCAAACTAACTCTTTGTGTTTAATTTTCAGAGGTTACATGGCTCCTGAATACCTTGCTCAGGGTCGCTTGACGGAAAAAGTAGATGTCTACAGTTACGGGGTACTTGTTCTCGAAATAATCAGCGGTGTTGAGAACAACAATTACCATTCTGAGGACATTCTTAGCACTCTAGTTACAACTGTAAGTTTCTCTCCCTACCTGTGCACGCGTATATCATCATTCTTGCTGCAAACGTAATTCTTATACTACAACGTTCTAACCGGAATAATGTGACAGTGACATTTGAATATCATTTGTCACGGCGCTAGTTGCTCAAATAAAAGGATTAGGAATGCCCGTATATCTGTTGTCAAAAGATCTGTTAGACTTGCATGTCCTACATCGCTCATCTAAACCACCCAAGCTTGGTTAATAAATTCTAGAGGCTACTCCACCTATTGCCAATTGATTTTAGGTTGAAACCCTTCAAGAAATCTGACATAATATTAGAGCTTGGTCTTGGGTGGCCTCACCTCTCGTGAGAAAGTCTCTGTCATCTCTGTCGCCCGAGTCAGTCAGTAAACTTGTCCCACATCGCTCATCTACGCCACTCAAACTTGGTTAATAAATTCTAAAGGTTACTCCATCTATTGTCAATTGGTTTTAAGTTGAAACCCTTCAAGAAATCTAACAAGATCATTTTGGCATATCATCAGTGGTTTCAAAATGATGTTACAGAGATGCTTTTGCTTGCAGAATCATGATTAATATAGACCATATAAGTGTTTTTTGTTTTGGGAAAAGAATGACATGAAAGACCACATCATTCTGTTTTGAATCATGTAGAAAAAGACATGTTTTTGTATCACTGATGCCACCGGGGTGATTACGGAGGCGGGCAGAGTCCGGAGTCCCTATTCCCTCCTCGAGTTTTGGAAAATTACCGAGTACCCTATATAAGTTTTAATAGATGCTTGGAAAACTAGTCCAGTTTATGGATGATTGCTATTGGGGTAGTCGGTCTAGCCCTGACCCTACGTGCCTATGACTTTGTTTCTCTCAAGAAATTCACTACTACTCTGGCCGCTATACGGTCTTGAAAATATCAGTACCTTTACCTCTCTCAACCTTGAATAACCTTAACGCTAACTGTCCAAACTCATTAAATTTTTTACCAAGAAAACACCGTCATGAAAATCTTGCATCCACCGCGGATTAATGCATTACCCGGTTGGTTTTCGCGTATGTTCAACGTTGTTTTCCTATATTCCGCAGACATGGAAACACTTCCAGGCAAAGACAGCAGGAGAGATCATAGACACAAGCATTGCAATTGAAGATGCGAAAGGAGTTGAGAGAATTATCCAGATTGGTTTGTTGTGCACTCAAGAGTCCCCGACGTTGCGCCCGGACATGGGAGACGTGGTTCAATGGCTTGAACGCAAGAATCTGGAGTTGCCTAATCCTTCAAAGCCTCCTTTTGCAGATGAGTGTCTAACAATATTGCCAGATTCGCCATTAGTTTCTTATAGCTTTAGGCCTCACGAACACTCCATTTCAATTGATTCATGTAAATATTACGATGTTGATAATAATAATAATAATGAAAGATGAATTTTCGTCATATACTATCCTTAGTTTTGTTTTTTGTTCTTTTTCTTTTTGGTTAGAAACTTGCTCACTTGGGTTCTCAAGCCATCAAAGCTTTGCACATATTGTGTATAGGTGTCCGGATAAGCTTATGCGCACCTCGACTAATCTTAGGGGTTCAATTTTGCCGCCCACTTGCAGGAAGCCCAATTAAATTCAGAGCAAAACTCCGTATGGACTGTCCCAAAAGAAATTGATAGCATTTGAGAGATTTTGAATATGAAACATTTAGGATGGAGCAAACCCTTAAAGTAAGACTTGCTAGTCTAATACATTACATCATTGTTATTCTCAAATAAGCTCATAATACTATACTTCACTGGATCAAAGTTGTTGTCGCACCGAGTTCTACCGTCTCTTCTAAAATCAAACATTATTAAGGTGAATTTCACTCTAGCCTTTAAAAACATTGTTGAAAGTACACGGAGATCCCCTCAACTATTTTTTTTTCCACGGAGACCTCCTGATATTTAAAATCGTCCATATAGACTCCCTCAACTATATGAAATAAAAAATTGGCTAACTCTGTTAACGGAATGAGAGAAAATGGCGATTCTACCACTTAAAATCGTCAACACTAACCTTCTCATCTATAAAAATTGTCCTCGCTTACCCCTTCATCTTAACGGTCTTTTTGACAGAAGGGTGTTGATTGATTAACGGTTATAGTTGAGGGAGTCTGTATGCACGATTTTAAATGTAGGGATCTCCGTGGAAAAAAAAGTGATAGTTGAGGGAGTTTCTGTGTACTTTCATCTAAAAGATTTAACACAACACTCATAGGTTTGTCTTTTCTAATAACCGGTATTCCGGGTCAAATTGCACTCACCTCGGATAACTCTGGGACTCTAAAGTTAATGATCGGATAAACCTTTAGCGACACCAAGATTTGAAATGTTCCACTTTCATGGGATTTGAACTTGAGACCTGCCTTCTCATATCCAGTTGGCCAAATTCCAATGGGTTCACTTGCACGTTTATCTTTAGAGCAGTCATAAACGCTGACATTTTGTCCCCAGCATGTACAATCCTTGCTATGTGGAAGAATTAGGCCCAATTTTCCGTTATTTATCTTGATTTTCTTCATTTGTTTTTCGAGTAATGCTAAATACAAACAAAACTTACTTCGAAAGTATTTCGAAAAAACCAATTAGTAGTTGAGATTCGCTTTGATGATTGGGTCCCACACATCAAAGTGAATCTCGACCACTAGTTGCTCTTTTCGATACACTTTTCGGATAAGTTTTCTTTGTTCTTGGCTATTTTGGTTGTTTTTCTTTCCCACTTTGGTGGAGCAGAAATGAGTGGACGAGAGAAGATTTGAGTAGCTCCTTGTGCTATAAGCCGATATGTTTGATTTTTTTGGAACAAGCCCTAATTGTGTATGGTGCCGTGCTCTTCCTAACCCCACCGAAAGCACTTTATCCTTGAGGTCAAATATGCATCTACCAAACAGGCCTTCTGGAGCAGAAATTCTTGTGTGTCGCGGACACGCGAGTGCCGTGAGATTACAAGTTATTTTGACTTCTTAAGGAGGAGCCAGAAGGTCAAAATCCATGCCTGGCTCGTGGGTTACTGTGATCCTTAAAATTCATCGATTACCTACTTTTCATAGACAGATCAGAGATTTCTTTTTCTTTGTAAAGATTTTAACACCGCATGCGAGTTGGCAAAGTACACGCCACTCAGTGGCGGTGAGAAGAGAGCCGTTGGCTTTCACTTAGGATCTAGACACTTTGCGTCTCTTTGTCCTTGTATTTTGTGTGTATTTTTCAGTGATGGGTTGGTCGTAGTCTCCTTTTCTTTGTATTCGGATGTATTCGCTGTAAGTGTCGCTTGGCATTTTAATGATATGTGTTTTCGGAAAAGAAAAAAAAAAGTACACGTAGGTAGACAACTAGTTGGCACCCACAATAGCTAGTGGCTAGATATTATGCTGTGTTTGGATGAGTTTTTGAGATTTTTTAAGTTTGATTTTTGGGTAATGAGTGGATAGAGAAATAGTGTAATGATTAGAGATAGAGGTAATGAGTGGAGAGAGATAGATAGATAAAGAGAGAAATGAGAATAATGATTGAAAGTATGGATAATAACTATTTTTGAGTTTTAATTTATTTTTTTCAAGTTGTCATCCAAACAAAGGCTAAGTGTCGGCAAACTCCGCACTTTCTCATGCGATTGCAAGACATATATGGGCAATTGATTACTTTCGTGCGGCGGATTTTGAATCCCTATCGCTATGTTTAGGGAGACAGCTACGCCGGTCACCCAATCCCTTCCTCCATCCTTTTTATCGAGGAAAAATTAATGCGAGACTTTAGTTGAATTTGGATTATCTCAACTTATTCTATCAGCGACCTTTCTTTGGAATTTCTAGTTAAAACATTTAATTCGTCTCGACGAGACTATCAAAAAGTATAAATATGAGAAACAAATTTGATATTGTTCTGAAAAGATGAATTAAATAAGTCAAAATGTCTGTTTTGCCTTATTTTGTTTAATGTGAAATTTCTATTAGTTTTTGGTCATATGTTTTTAATTTTCGAATAGTCCTTGTCGTGATGAATAAAATATGAAACAATTCGGGCTAAATATTAAAAAGAATCAGAAGTGACAAAAATAGGAGTACAAAATAAATAGAGTAAGCCGAACTACCCCATTTTTAATTGCTAATTCTATGATTCATGCTAGTGTTTAGGTCAAAGATGTGCTTGATTGAGGACAAGAAAATGCTTGGGAAAAATCACAAGCATACGGTAATCCATATAGGGCAACTTCAATGGTAATCCATAAGTAATGTTTCGTATGAACATGGGAATCCTGTAGTGCACCATCTCAGTCTTCTTCGACAATTAATAGTCTAGATCCTATCTCATTTCGGACATTCATCAAAATGCATCGATTCATATTTGTCTGGAGTACTCGTCCGATGCATAAAGGTACAGATTCAAAGGTATGTGGGGTCCAATACACATGGGACGGATTCAATCACATTTGTGCACTTTGGGCTGTATTGCATAGTATGTTTGGTAGTCTATTTAAGCAATCACTCTCCAAATTTGGAAAGAAGTCAATTAAGAAAATTTTCAATGGTGTTTTGATTACCTTCTGCCGAAATTTCCTTGTTTGATTTAGCAGTGAAAAGAACAGGAAACTAGGAAGATATATAACACAGTTCCTTGTTAAAATGAAAGAGGGAAAAATATTAAAAATGAGAAAGAAAATTTAGTAAGGGAGATAACTTTCATTTGTTTTCTTTCCTCATGCATTCAAGAAATGCTGAACGGTAAGAACATTACAACGACATACATTGTGAGGTGATAATCGATTTTCCGCAGCTTGAATGTTTCATACATCACAAGTTGAACGAAATGAGCAATAGCTTGTTCGAACTTGGTTTTAAAGACATAAGTTTTAAAAAATTGTTCAACATTTGTTTGTTATACTTATTTACATTAATATCCTAATCTTGAATAAAATTTTAACGAGCAAATAAGAACTTGAACGCTAGTAGATTTGAAAGATTTGTTCCTTTATTAGCCGTATACAAAAAGTTCGCTACTACTAAAGTGTAATTAATAGTACCAACTTAAAGATTATCCCAAATAGAAATGAAATATGTCAACAAACAAATCTTCTTGGATGGGACTTGGGAGAATGATAAATTGATACATTTGACAAAATTTAACCCCTCTTTTTTTTATTCGACGGTCAGGGGTGTCCGGGTCAACTTACGTGCATCTCAACTAATTCTCTCCCTAGTCCAGTCAAAGACCGATCATCTACGTTGGAACTAAAGAATTCACAAGAAATTACTTTTCTATTGTCTGACTCCAAGAAATCGAACTCGATCAATTGTGCGGTGAGAATTTTGCTCCTTTGTTGTCCGCAAGGGCTCATTTGGATGCGGGATAATGATTGGGGATATTAGTTATGAAGGGGGATAAGATAGTAGGAGGTATTATGTAAAAATAGTAGGCTCACATTGATATGACGGGGGGATTAAATAGTACTTGGTTTGGATAAGGGATAAAATGAGGGAATAAAATTGTTTTGTAGTTGGAATGGAAGAGAGAGGAGATATTATCTGGGGGTTTATGTAATAACACCCCAGAACCTCCCCATAAATAATCCCCTTTCTAGAGGTATTGAGGGGTACAATATAATCGGGGCTTAGCTAATATCCCTCCATTTTACTTCCCAAACGAGATCTTAAGGCTGGGCCCACAGACTAAAAGGGAATATCACAATACCCCATCCAAACATGCCCCAAAGTCACCAACTAAAAGAATTCCTCCGTTGGAGCCTGTGTGGTGAGAAATTTTTCGGTGCGAAGCAGGTATCACGTGGTGTCTACTCGATGCATTTGGGCTGTTCATTACGATTTTGGACAGCTCAAATTTGAAAAGAGAAAGAGGAGAGAGAGTGTGGGGGTGAGAGGAGAAAGAGTGTTTCAATTTGGACCGTTCAATATACTTTTGGACGGTTCGAATGTGCCCGCTCAGACACCATGTCAGCTGGATAACGTGATACCCACCCGGCAGCGAAAAATTTCTCGCTACGTGGCTACCCACCAGTCTGAACAAGAATAGAATTCTTCCTCTGTATTTATGAAGAAGTTGTAGGAGCCTACGAGTAGATGACAAAAAGCCAAACCAAAATATGGCCTTTTGGTTTGGGTGGGAACACAAATTTCTCTTCAGATTTTGCAAATATCAATTCTCCACCAAACTACTTACCGACCTCATAGTCTTTCCACAAATCAAGTACAACAAGAAGAATCGAGCCTATTAATTCACAACTCACTGAGGCTCCGTTCAGTTGCTAGGAAAGTACAAGAAAGGATGGGAAAGTCAATTTTCCCATAACTTTCCTAGTGTTCAGTTGGTAGGAAAATTCTAGGACTTACCAATTTAGTTTTCCTGCAGGAATTACTTTCCTGCAAAAGTAATCCTGCAAAAAACACAGGATTTTGCGTCGCGGGAAAAGGAAAATGAGTGAACACTCACAAAATTTTCCCGAAAGTTTCTTTTTCCTGACAAATGAACAACTAAACCTTAATTTTTCTTGCAAAATTCTGTTGTCAAATGAACACTCACAGGAAAATAATTTTCTTTTTCTTTTACTTCACCTCACTTCACTTTTTTTAGGAATCAATTTCCCACACAACTTTCTCGACAATTGAACAGAGCCTGAGAGAGAGAGAGAGAGAGAGAGAGAGAGAGAGAGTGAGAGCTAACATAAAGTGCTAGGTAAGCAAATCGGGTTGTCTCTTTTGGATCAGCAACTCTTCCTCAAAATTGGGTCTTTCTTGTTTGCCCTCAGCTTTTCTTTTCTTGAGCTTCTTGAGAATGAGATGTGTCTTTGATCCTTTCTAAATGGATCAGTTGTTCAACCAAAAAGCAAAAAAGGAGTAGTACTGAAGTAATTGTCTTCTCCTCAAATTCTAAATTCTCCAGCCCAATCTACCTTACACCAATTTTTAATTCTACCTAGCTACCTCATAGCCTTCCACAAATTCCGAAGAGGAAGAAGAAGAGCCTCTTCATTCACAAATCACCACCAACATTCAAATCACAGAGACATAGACATAGATAGAGATAGAGATAGAGATAGAGGGAGTGAAAGGGAAAAAAAACAATGAAGAAGTTGTAGCAGTAGAAGACAGAAAAAGGAAAATCAAAAATGGCTTTTGGGTGTGAACACAAAAAAAAAAACGGTAGAGAACTAGAGTAGTCAAGTTCTTTGTTTTCTCTTCAAATTCCTATTCTCCACCCCAATCTACCCACCTCATAGTCTTCCACAACTCAGCAGCAGCAGCAGCAGAAGAGCCTATTCATTCACCGAAACGGGGTCCTGTAGTGCACCTTGTAGTGCGTCATCCGAGTCGTTCATCTTTTATTCACAATTCACCTTCAACATTCAAATTTCAGCCACTGAGAGAGAGAGAGAGTAATTAAAATGACACCCAATTGGAAACTCAAGAAACCTCCACATCTAAACTGGGTATTACTTACCTTCCTCAACCTCCTCACACTCTCACTCTCCGATCCACGTATCTACGAGGCCGCACTCCTCTGCGACCCCATCAACACCACCAACACCACCGCACCGCGGCCGCAGAAAAACTTCAGCTACATCCCAGCCTTCGTCAAAGAAATGGATCTCCTCTCCCAACAAGTCTCCACCTACAACTGGGGCAACACCACCGTCAACTTCACCGGTGTAATACCCATCTACGCCCTCGCCCAATGCCATGATGACCTCCCGCACACCGACTGCCTCTTCTGCTACGCCGTCGCCCGGACCCGGCTCCCGCACTGCCTCCCCGCCCTCTCCGGCCGCGTTTACCTCGACGGGTGCTTTCTGAGATACGATAGATATGATTTCTTTGGAGAGAGCGTGGACCCGGTTCGGGATTCGGTGAATTGTACTGATTCTGGCGGTGGTGGTGGTGGCGGGGTGGCTAGGGGGGCGGAGTTTAACAGCAGTGTCGGTGACTTGATTGGTAATGTTGACACGTCTTTACTGTACAAGTTATGCCTTGTTTGGATTGCAATTTGAATTTTTTTTTGAAAAATAGTAAGGGTAATAAGTAGAGAGAGATAGAAAGAGAAATGTTAAAAGTAGGAAGAATCTAGGAGGAATCTAGAGAGAATTTTTTGAAAAATTCTTTTTGAATTGGGAAGATAACAAGGCATAATTATTTGAATTTTTTTGAAGTATTCATCTAAACTCACTTTTTGTTCTTACCAATGATCAACTATTACGACATTGAACAATGAGCAATGGTAGGTACCTAGATAATTTACCGAAATGTACACCGAAAAGAGAAATCAAGAGTTCAGATTCACTCGAAAAATGATGTAGACCTTTAATTTTCCTTTTCAGGGTATATTTTTGGTACTGGCTGAGTTTGTGAAGTTTGAAATATCGATTTTATTTTCACATGATCTCCGATTTATAATTTGTCACTTTGCATACTTGTCCGATGCAACACTAGTTTACAAATATAATTAAAGACGAAGTCTAGGAACACATCATGTACAACATTTTGCGCAATATGCCTTGTACTAGCTTTTAAAGTTGAAAACTGGCAATTTGTAACAAAAAAAAACCCAGAAAAAATTTAGTGATTTATTTAGTTGCCACTTAAATAGTGTCACATTAGTATGTTGTGCCAACGGGTTTTCTTAGATTTTCTCGTATTTAAATAAAATGCTATGATATGAGTGTATGTTTGTTTATGCTGGGGTAATATATATACTCTCTTCCTGATTCATTTTATACGCACTAAAAACTAGTGTGAGCCGTAAATGTACCTACGTGAATCTTTGGATTGTGCTTTCTTCTTTGTTTGATTCTTCGTGCAATTGTGTGTTGATGTGAGGTTGAATCCGCAACACAATGTGAAGCCACCTTTAAATTTGATCCATTTTGGGGGTCTGGTGATTTGGAAGATGAGACCCAAGGGATGAGACCCAAGGGAATCTCATGTTTTCTACCATAATCACAGATATATTCACCTTCTTTCATGTCAGTTTTTCCTTTTCTTGATTTTGTTTTCTAAATCGCGTATATCAGTGTGTTCTATATCTGTATTCTCTTGTGCTTAGTGACTGTTTTTCATTATATCCTGTTTTGTTTTTTTGCATTTAACAGATAATGTGACACAAACTGCGGTGGCAAACGGTGGATTCGCGGTGGGGAAAGTGAAGGGAGTGTTTGGCTTGGCTGTTTGTTGGAAGACTGTGAGTAGTGATGGGTGTAGGGATTGTTTGGAGAAGGCTGCTAATGATGTGAGAGAGTGTTTGCCCAGTGGGGAAGGTAGGGGATTGAATGCTGGTTGTTACTTACGGTATTCCACCCACAATTTCCTCCAAAATGAGTCTGGAAATTTGCATCAGGGTATCTCTCTCTCTCTCTCTCTCTCTCTCTCTCTCTCTCTCTCTCTCTATTAAAGCTTTTGTTTGAGATCGGCTCACTTCATAAATTATCCAAACCAAGTTTAAACATATTTTTGGAGCTTGTTAAATTTTCCAACAAAGACGGCTCAGCTTGTATAGCAGCCCTACTGTTAAATCATGTATGAACCTGCATATTTAATGAAATTTTTATGTTAGGTTGAGAAGATTAAGTATTTGTTGTTGAGGGCTACCTGTATTTGCATAGGTTTTTGCCAGAATTGAGTTGGAATCTAGTAGAAAGTTTCTGTAATTTGATATCAGATGAATGTATTTACCTTTGTAAACAGATTTAGTACCTTGTTTGGCAATCATTTGTTTGAATTT